>JAQGBW010001844.1:0-22944 GCA_034698625.1 Julus scanicus | reverse complement strand
AAAATATTGTTTTAGTGTTTTTTGTTTATGTTTTTGTGTATGTTTATGTTTCCGTTAGATGGATACGTAGCTTTAGATATGATTATATATACCTAGCGACCAGGTTATTCAAAACATGGTTTTTCTAGATGTAGTATACAAAATGATAGAAAACCTCTCTTTAAAAAACTTTTGATTTACTGTGGCAATTCTGGCGACTTATTTAGTGTGCCGCAACAACTGTCTAATTTAGTTCGCCGTGCGTTCAAAAAGTTGAACAATACTACCACAGTACGTGAGAAATTAGCGACATTTAACGAAATAAGTGTTGTACATAATTTTGATACGACACAAAAATTAAATGAAATGGTTTTTACAATTATTTGTCGGTGTTTATCAAGCTTATTTAAATTTACATAGTATGGCACGTACACAAAGAGCAGAATGTCCAAGGCACACTGAAGTAATGCAAAGCTTAAAATTTATTTAAAACATGATTAAAAATGTATAACCTCCTGATTATTTTAATTAGTTTGATTTATTTGGACTGATAAGGATCGATGTGTCCATAAAATTTCACTCAATTCAAATGTGCTTTCGTTTTTGTGGCACCCAGTATAGTACAACTATTGATGTTTCTGAACACGTTTTAGCGAAATTATAGCGGTGATATTTCGTGATTTGACGAGATGCATATCGTAGCCGCACATGTGGGTACTTTTGTTTTTAGTATCTATAGGACCATACATGCGATTGTTTAGTGATAAACTTTATAGTTTGGGTGTAACAAATACGGTCACATAATTTAAACCTTATCTTTTAGGCCTAACAGAAGTCGTTACAAAACTAACAATAACTTGAAGTGGCACTGCACAAACACGGACGATCAGAAGCAGTTTCCTTTAAAAATAAAGACTATCAAGTTACCTGTTACAAGATGAAGTAGAAGCAATACATTGCTGGTGATTTATGTTGTCTTAAAACTTAAGTTAAATACAATAAACACTAGAAATACAGCTGAGGTTGTGATGCAAAATAGTGATATACCGCTAGCATTCGTTCGGCATCACCACATGAACGGTGAGAAATTACGGAGCTGCGTTTAGGCCCATAGCATTGCATATAAATACGTTTGGATCGGTTGGTTTGGATAATTTCTAATTGATTTTTTATAAAATACAATTATCTATGTCCAAATATGTTTTACATTTTCGTTATTTTTGCATTAATGCATGTTATTGCTCACTGGATTATTGAATTTCTGACTCGTATGAATGTAAGTGTAAGACTCCGTTATAATCGCATACATTTTGGCGGGCTTTTTAAGGGTCGCACATGGACTGCTTGTGGATGTTTGGTTCATCGTCAACTATTGCTTCTATCATTAATTGCATAAAGAAGAAAGAAACATGAGTTGTCGTGATGTGATAACGTTCTCTAAACACTTTCAGGTGAGATATCATTACTTTGCACAAAGAATGAATTATATATGCAATCATATTTTCCTTGGTGAGGAATGAAGAGTGTGACTGGACTTCAGCGCAGTCATGGGCTTCCGCCACCTGCGCTGAAGTCCGGGATACAAATGAAATGTCTGAATCCACTACATAATGAATGTCACCTTCTGTTGGCATTTCATTTAATTAAAGCGTCCTTAATTACACATGGACATACAATTAATGTACATGTTGTCTTATAAGACAACATATTATATTGTACTATTTCTTCATAATCCCTTATGATGGCAGAGTTAACTAATATTCACGTTGTTAAATAAACGTAACTGTCTTCTTTTCATTTTTAGTTTGCAAAGGAAAACAAAACATGTATTATAGAATGCACATTCAAAATTCTCAAATGTGCGACACAAACTAATTTGGAGATGACACGCGTTCACAAAAAGCTAAGCTGCAGCTGGTTCCAACAACCGCAATTTAATGTAATGTTGATATTTTTTTTTTAAAAAAATTGGTGATATGTACATGCCATAAAACTACTAACTATATATTTTTATTAACAGGAAACTTGTTCTCTACTATTGCCCAATGTTCAAGAAATGGTTGGAAATAATAAAAAACTTCCAGCACAGCAACAAAAAGCAAACATCAGTATCCTCACAGGTAGTGGTTATAGCAATGGTCAAAAGTTCACATTACTCAATAATTAATCAATTTAATATCTAAGAAAAAAAAACTCAAATTATTAAACAATTTCAAATTGTGAGACATATTTTAATAAATAAGCTAGTGTTCTTTACTGAGATTTCTGATCAGAATTTTGTTTAACTTGATTCACACAATCCACACACATATGATACTTTTCATTCTTCAAGATTTTTTAATAACATCATAATTGAATCTTTAAAAAAAATCCTTTAATTAGGGAAAACAGTGAAGGTGGCTTACCATTTTGTTGACAATCCCGATTTCGACAAAAGAGTGCTGACATCAACCGAGACTAAAGAAGACAACTATGGTATGGGCAAGAATATGTTAGATAAATGGCGTCATCTGCAAACTAGAGCTCCATTTCGGGATTCACCTAAACATTAATTTTCTCATATCAGAGGGAAGTTTTAAAAAACATCGATTTAGCAGAACGGAAGTTGTCGCTAGCGTAACTCAAAGCGGGAATTTGAAAGATGTCAGACGCTTGACCGAAGTACTATCGCAGCAAACAAATCTTACAGAGGAGAAAACAATTGAAATCAGTCACTATTTTGACCGCCAAAGCATCAAGAAGGATAATGAATCTGCAGTTGATGAAAATAACCAAGCAATTCTTGAACAGCCTGCACAGATGAAGGATACGCAAAATATTTTAAGGAAACTTGTTAATGACGGATTGCGCAAGGAAAAGGATAAGAAAACCACTAAATCTAGGCTCAAAACAAAGAAGAGGCAAATAGAATTGGCTGGTAAGTGCTTTAGAATAGTGAAAAAGTATAAACAAAATTTCTACCTTCAAAAACCAAAAATGAATTATTCTGCTAAGTACTTCAGTTGGAATTTGTAATAAGGATCAGTATCACAGATTTCGTTTTAGATAACATTTTAGTGGAAAATTTAAATTAAATTACTTAGATTTCAACTTTTAAGAAATGTCTACTAAACATTGTTACAGATGAGAATGTGGAACAGAATGAACCAATTCCGACGTGCAGCAAGTCAAAGACAGCTAAAAATGACGATATTCAAGCATACGAAGTGGAAAATCACTCACAAAAGTTGTATGTAGATAGCACCAAAGTTCCACAAAAAAAAAACATGAGTTAAAGTGTGTTAATGCTAAGCCTCATTTTCCAATGTAAGGCATGTAAAGGACTTAAGTTTGAAGCAACTGGAGGAATCGTTTGAGCACAATACCGCCTACCTTTGGGCTATCTATAAGGGTGAAACCGACTGTAGACGCCATTTAAAATATAAGACTGGAAGTGCCAAGCAAAGAAGAGAGTTGGATTTCCAAGTAAATCTCACATTTTATCACGAAGAACAGGTGGATCATGCCATTGCATTAATTAAAAAACTGCTTTCTCCAAATGGAGACAAGGTAAACAAACAAAATAACCCATTCTGTTCCATTACTGCGACAATCTCAAAATTACCCATGTTTTCTTCCTAGGAAATCAATTACATATTGCGCGTTCTGCTTCCGGAATTCTTAATAAAAGTGTATATGGATCTAAAAGGTGTCGACCAGGACTTAGCAGAACTCAAAATGCAGCCCTGCGGAGGTATCAGGAATCCCGAGAGCCCGGTGAAATACACATAGTAAAAATTTGGACGGCTTAAATTTGGTGAAAATGATATTTTTGCCTTCGCTATTTCTTACGCTATGAAAAAACAGGGGGGAAAATCAGTTAAATGCCTCAAAAAAGTTCAAAAACGAATTTCTAGTTTACTTACAATCGCCTTGATGGCGTCTTCGATGTATCTGTAGTCGGTGGAATGGGGAAGCACGTTTGATTTGTATTCTATCAGCTGTTGTTTGTCTTTTAAAGCCACTAGAGTCTTCCAAAACACAACAATCAATTAAGTTGTTACTTTGTAATTAAATACGGATACAAAGTAAGAGTATTTTAAAAACTGACTTACATCTACTACAACTTCGTGGCATTTGTATTTCTTTGCCAGTTTGAGTCGCTGTTCAGCATTATCTACCTTGCTCACATATTTGCACAGTTCCTTTAAGAATTAAAAGTTCATAAACATTTAAATATCATTTATCCACTTGTATTTCTACGTAAGGGTTTTTGGAATCCCATGGAAATATGAAATACTTCAAATTTTACACGGATTTGTTATATTCCTGTGTTTGTTGCTTTATTTGTTATTTATGGTTACTATGTTTTATTTCAGTGGTCGTTTTTTTTTCAAAACTTCCACAAACATTATTTCATTAATATATTGTACATTTGATTATAAATATGTAAACTGTATACAAAGGGGTCACGTGAATTCTACTTTGCAATAAAACGTTTACATGAAACAGTTTAAGGTTCTTGAAAGAATTTAAAAATACATACCTCAATACTGGCATCATTACTCTGTAAAATTTCGAGTAATTTTGCTGGTGGTATCACAAATTTAATCTTGGTATTCCCAAATAAGCTCTATAAAAGTCATTCTATTATTACGTTAAATTGCTTTAGGGTTTCGTTAAAATAAATAAGTTATCATTGTTACTTTTGTAGTGAGTAAAACTTCAATATCCTTCCAGTGTTTCAGTTCCGCCCTTGCCATTATTGCCATCCAAGCAAATTGTTTGTCGGTTAGCCTATACAGGTTACGTATAGCTTGTGGGCTGGCAAAATGACTCTTTAAAAGTTAAGAAAAGCAATAAACGACTTCAAATAAAATCATCAACTGCAAATGAGTGCCTAAAATGACCTTTTTTACCTCAGGAAGTCCGTAATGGTGCAAGCAGCAGTAATGGAGAGTGGATATTACAGTGGAATGTATAACAGGGTGTCGTTTTTTGTGTGGTTCTAAGCTATGTTGATTACTTTCATAGCTTTGCAGCTTTGAATCGTTTGCCTAAGTAGTCATTTTTAAAATTATTCCACATGACTTTGAGAAGCTATATCAACAAACACATCTGCATATTTCAACTTACTTCTATATTGGACTGTTTATCCAATAGGCTAATATGCTCTCCTACCAAAAATGCATCATTCAGCAAACTAGAATTTCTTTGAAAGTGATTGGAATAGCAATTCTTCAAGTTGGGCGATCTCACTTTCAGTTCTCTTGACCTTAATGCTAATTTATAATTTAACATCTGCAAGAAAACATTTTTATTATTAATGATGATGAAATAAAAACCTAAATTGTTAATAAATAAAGATTTACATATATGAGGAATATCATCAAATGAAGTTGGATTACTGGAGTCAGGAGATGTACTTGATTCAAATTAACTAAACGTACAAATAGATATTTCATAGTCGTGATGTTATTTCCTTACATTTAATAACTCTCATTTAATTTCTATGGTTAATATGGTTTTGATTTGAGCTATGGCTAGTTGCAGAGTTTAAGAACATAACAATGGGTTTGAGAGCAGGAATTAATGAGAAAATTACCATAAATTTTTAAAAGAATGTGTAATAGTGTACAAATACTTACGGCTGCATCAGATGACCTACCAAGCATCCTGAACAAAACCAAAGTACAGACAGAATTAGGTACACAAAGGAAATAGCAAATCAAAGCTTATCAAAAAATGTAAAAATGTCTTACGTCAACACGTCAGACAATTCCGAGTATTCTTGATGGATGTTCAAATATGATATATAATGGTCCATAGCTTCTGGCCTCTGCATCAATTCTTGATTAAATATACTGGCTTTCAATGTGTTTTTTAAGTGTAGCACAGCCTGTGGTTAATAAAAGGATTTTCTTTTACTATTTTAAAACTTCATGACTTTAAATTTATATCAAATCAACGAAATTATTGTACTTACAGCCATTATTGCGTTCCCGTCGTGAAACTTAAGAGCTGTATCCAATAAGTCTAATTTCTGTTTTTTCGATTTATATGCATCTAAACTGTAGCTCTACAAAATGCAAAAGTAAACAAAAAATAATATTTAACCTGATATAATCCTTTACCAAATTTAAAAAAACGATTTATAAAATTTTAAACTTGTTGATTTTTTAATGAAATATTTTAAACTTAAATATTCCTAGCCTAATTTTGACTTTTCCAAATTCAAATTTTGGTTTAGAATATCTGGAATCCACAGGTTCTACTGTATTGAAAAAGTCAAACATATACAATGTATCATAATGTTTGTTACTCATGGATTTAAGGAAGAACAAAAAAAAATTAGTGTTGCACTTTCACAATTACTAAACAGAATATGAAGTACCCACACATACCTCCCCTAAGATTATTCTTAAAACAAGACGACTGGTTGGCAATGGCGCCCATTTACTGTCAACTTCTTCCTAAGAATTGCACACATTAGTTAACATTAAACACAATCTGAATCCTATTAAGTTCCATCAAAATAACATGCCTTACTTTCAACTTTCGTTGTAAAAAGTCTACTTCTGCCTCCAGCTTTGCCATCTCTGTTGCAGTAACAGGTCGCTGTTGCCGTTTAGGAACAGAAGAACCATGTTTAAGGGATGGTTTTATTCTCGCAGAGTTATAATTATCTAAATAAAAATATTCAATTAGTCAATTATACAGCTGTTATGCAATCTTTATTTTCGTTTTAATCAAGGGGGAGGGGAGGAAAGAGGAGTATTAAGAAGTTTGTTTATTATTTCAAACCTGATTCAGACTCTGGTATTTGGTATTGAATTATCATGTGGAAGAATTACCACTAATAAGTAATTAAACCACACTGTCAAAGAACTAATTATTACCGTTATTCTGAGAACTTGATTCAAATACACCATCTCCTATTATGGTGTCTGCATTTTCACTGAATTCAAAATTAAACCTTCCTGGCTTCACATCTTTCGAAAGGCCAAAAAAGTTAATCTGATTAAAAAAAAAGCAAACTTTAAAAAAACTAGTGCATGTTTAATTGGGATGCAATCTAATCAAATATGAGTGCAGGTTGATCCTGCCCACCTATCAATTGGGTTTATGGTTTTTTAATTATTAAATAATGGTACTATCCCAGCAGAGGAACTATCCCAGCATTTGCCTAGAAACAACTGGATAACAGCTAAAAACACAGTATTGCCGACAAAAACATGAATTAAACCCTGGTCTTGACAGGTGAGCACTAACTTGATGGCATTAGGCAAAGTTCACGCAAGTCGTAAACTATAGACCTACCACATCATCGTCAGGAGCATCAAAGTTCACCTTCCGTTTACTGGCATCAGATTGATGCCAATAGTCATCATCATCATCACCCGTACTAGAATATGTACATGAAAAGATGCACTATTACTATAGCCAAATAAATGCCCATACAGTTTCAGAAACCAATTTGTTCCAAAACAAAAGCATGAAACAGTACTGAGAATATTTAAAACGTACCGAGATGACATCATTACAAGAGTTCAGGTCAACTTTAGCTGTCACAACACACCTACCCAACTAACAGCAAAAAAATCGGTTAGGCCTAACCTGAACCAATCAGTTGAGTTGTTTCCTATTCTAAGCATGCTACATGCTTGCATAATATCATTTTACTCTAGCTACAAATGTTATTCAAAAAAACTGTGCTAATAAAACTCCTTGATTAAATAACTGTATGCCAAAAATCCACAAGAGCAATGCGTATACGTAATCAACACTGTCAGCTGTCCAAGTCAAGAAATCGTCAGCTTTAAAATGAATACAGGGTGCCTCAAACGTTTCATCAACAACATATACACTACTTGCAATGTAGAATATAATCGTTGCGTAAATCTCGAAGAGAAATAAATAAAGTGCGATGAAAAAAAATACTTAAAAATGAATTTGAACTATTTTTATAATGGTGTCAACATTTTAATTATGCCATCGGGGTTTGAAACCCTATCCTTTTCAATGGGTAAATTTGTAACGATCGACACTCACAGCCAAACAAAAAGAGATTAACTAAAAATAAAAATTGTTTAAAATAGATTGATAAATCAGCAAGGTCATTCGCGTGTCGTTTTTCACTTTAAAATAGTAGATTTTTTAAAATTAATATACATTCTGATTCTGATTCTGATTTGTAGCGTATCCTTTAGACGGATGCCCCCTCGAGGAGGCGCTACGGTTAATGAAGGGCGGGGCTATCATTGCTAATATGCTTTCAAATTCTCCCATAGGCTTAATTAATTAGCAAGAAGGGTTGAACTACAAGCAATTCCAAGAGAATTTTAGGATTATTTTCACCGACGTCCAATTCATGTGTGACCACCATGCCAAAATATGCAAATATACATACTGTAGATGCTGAAATTAAGTGCCCCATGCAGTTATTGCAATGGATTTTTCCCATTAATAACATTCATCAGATTAGTGAGCACAGACAAATTTGAATCATCATCGTCAAAATTTCAAAATTTGTACAAGGTAAAAATATTTGGTACTATGAAGTTATCGAGCCTCAATTTACAGAGGCGTAATACAATGTCAGATCTGATCCATCAACCTAACCTATCCTAACATAACTTCATAGTACCAAATATTTATTTAATTATTATTAACTTCTTTAATTTTTTTTTTTATTTGCAGCATTCCATCAGTTAAGACAATTTTTTGTACGCTGGAACTCATCTCCAGTGAAAGTAGTTTTTTTATAAATAAAAATGAATATTTTTGTGTTTGCCAAAATATGCAAATATACATGCAGGTGCTGAAATTAAGTGCCCCATCCAGTCATTGCAATGGATTTTTCCCATCAATAATATTCTTCAGATTAGTGAGCACAGACAAATTTGAATCATCATCGTCAAAATTTCAAAATTTGTACAAGGTAAAATTAAATATTTATTTCATTATTATTAACTTCTTAAATTTTTTTTATTTGCAGCATACCATAAGTTAGGACAATTTTCTGGACGCTGGAACTCATCTCCAGTGAAAGTCGTTTTTTTTTTGTTTTAATAAATAAATAAAAATGAATACTTTTGTGTGTTCCTCAGCAATACCTTCAAATTGAAATGAAGAGGCCCACTTAATTATTCCTTCACAGATAGCCCCCTGTATACCACAGTAGCATGTATAGGGGGAACTATGACAGATTCAATACCATGGGCTGATCCAGATGCCCGTTTACCCTGGGAACGATTCAGCCGTTCCAGAATTGATTTAAGTCAAGGTCGTGCACTGAACTTCGTTTTCATAAGGTACCCAGGAGTTCCCCCTACAATGAAATGGAGGTTAAAAGTTCGAGCAGTACTCCGAAGTAGGTCAGTGTGACAGTTTTCTAGGAATATGGGTCAGGCACTAGATCACTAGGGCAACTAACCATAACGCGGGTTGCATTCAAGCTCGGTCAAGGCCGGTAGAAATAAAAAACTAGGTTGTAATGTCAAGGCCATTAAAAATAAGCGAGAGAAAGGAAAGTGAAAGTTGGGCGTGGTGAAAGAAGGTCAAGAGTATTTTTAGAGCAAGAGTTTCTCTACACTCAACCTCTACATCTTCGTCCATGGTCAAGAGGAGTGGAACCCAGAAAAATCAATAAACATTGTAAAGCAACTCACGTATGAACAACGAACATCCAGTCATCCCTTAGAAGATCTTCAACCGATCTTCGAGAAATCCAGGCAGCCATGGGACAATGAGTCAGTAATGTAATGTAATGTAGTCATACAACAGCTTCATGATAAGGCAGGCTACGATGAGGCATGCAGTCAAATTCCTGTTGTTATCTTAAGAAACGCCCTTCTTCTTGGAAAACGCACAAATATAAGCACCGAGATCTCCCAGTTTTACGTAATTCTTGGATTGTTGTTTCCAGAACACGTCATTTGAAAGTTTTGCAGCCTCTGTACTTGCCGGAGAATTGTCTGTACCCGAAGCAGAACGGCACTTAACGGGAATTAAAGGAGTGGACACTTTTCGAGGAAATAGTTCAGATACTCGGTTGTAAAGATGTTCCACGAGTTGATGGCTAATTAAGATGACTATCCTGCCATTCACTTTGCAAACCCTGAAAAATAACGAATAAACCAGCGATATTTGAAATATTTTGTTGGAAATTTATTTCAGGGCAATGTCCAGTTAATTTTGCTGAAGAGGGTGGACAACTCATTACTTGTAATGGTTAAAATTTCAAAAGTTGGAAATTATTAATGCAAAATAACTAATTCTGCAGTTGATTAGCAAGTTTACCTACGAAATACTCATATCAGAAATTATTTAAAAATTCAAATCAAAATGTAAAACGCCACGGATATTGTTAAATTTATTACAATGTATTTTAATTAAAAACTAAAAGTAAATAATAAAGCATATATTTTCCTTTTTTTAACATATTTAAACTTATTTAAAGAGCATGTGCTCGTCCGGGAGTCCTTAAAATTCAAAATTGTTTGGAAACTTTCCTCGAAAATCAGAGTCAATTATGTGAATGGATTTTACTGCGTTGTTGGCTGTGTTTGAATTAATTAAAAATTGTATTATCCCCATCTGGAAGTTCTATTTACGAATGTATTTCAAGCGTTAAATATGATTACCTGTTTATTTCTTGAAGAGATTTAGGCAACAGGGCCTTTGCATTTTCTATAGTTCCATGTTTTAATCCAAAGGGAAAATCACAAAGGACTACATCTATAAACTCGTCCCTAATTGGCAAAGCCTCCACAGTTCCATGTATTAGGTTAGTTTTGCCAAAAACATCAGCAAAATTACAATTCTTGACTGCTCTATTCAATTGTTCTCGGCTGTTGTCAACTCCAATAACAGTGCTGACCTAAAGACCATACATACATCTTTGGAACTTCAATATAGCAGAAAAACAAAGTCTTTATGTAGTTTTGATTATCTTTAACATGCGTACAGGCCAGGATTTCAACACCTCAGTTACTACAGTGCCAGCTCCACACATTGGGTCCAAAATTATATTGCCACTCTGAAAATGTGCAAAAATATAAATATTGATACCATGGACGTTAATTAAAAAATATGTATAGAACATTGCATACTTTAATACTTGCTGAATAGGCCATTGCCCAGCATACCGTGCTTCTCAAGTTGATCGATTTCAAATATGGGCGCTTTGATAAAGGGGTTTTACATACTGGCACACCAATCACAGTTAGATTATCATTTAAATGTACATAAATCTGAAAAACAAAGATCAAATAAAATTGGTTGATTGGTTGAATAATATTGCTTAGTGGTCCAAAAGTATTCGAGGCCACAGAGAGTCAGGAATCCCAACTGGAATTCCCAATTGATAGGCAATTGAAATTTGGGGACACAATTCGCACTTGTGCAGTATAAAACTGAAAATGCCTTTTTAGCGATTTAGTCTACAAAATTATCAACAGTAACAAAGTTTTTCATGACAAAGCATAAAAATACTAAATTTACAATGCAAATAGATTGCAACACACCTCTAATAATGGATCCTTCAGATCGGGGTGCCATCCTAAATGCTGTTGAATGGCTTCACTTAACAGTTTAGAAGTGTTCTGAAACATTAGCGAAATATACTGATATGTTTATAAAATCAAGCTATAAGGAACTTAAATGAACAGCACTATTTTTATTACAAACGAAAATGTATGACGCAGTCACTCAGCCGGATAACGGGGTGAACACACAGTTTTTACAAATAATATTAAAACAAATGGTAAATTCATCGGATTAATTATTTGAACTTCAGTAAAACCAGCCATAAAGCATGCTCATTCAAAAGGTCCTGAGGTGAGGAGATCAAAGCAGAGTAAATTTTTTTATTTCATAGCAGTTTTCTTTACCAAACATTCAAAAAATAATTATTTGTAGATTTCATTACCAGGTTTAGCATGTGAGAACGTACTGTAGGATAACGGCTTGTATGTAATAGAATTACCACAGTTAAGGCCACTTTGAAATATAAGAGAAAAACAAAATCCACGTCGAAAAGTGATAAGCATTATTGCGTGTACGTCGATTGATTAGAATTTAGAGGCCTAGATATCTACGAGCCTAGGGGAAGACCAATTAAGATTCAATTATTACGTCGACTTCCTTGACTGTAATCTCGACTCGGTCGCAGCTGATTTTATAAGAAACTATCCAGGAATGTGCCGTGGAAAACTACTTAAACCGCAATCAGGAAAGCCGACCTGGTCAGGAAAAGAACCTGGATCTCCAAATTGCCAGAAGCAGAAAACGGATAACACATCGAATCCGGCCATCAATACTAAGCCGCCCAGTTTGGTATTAATTATCATGGTGTCACCTGGTCACCATGATGTCAACCTCTCACTGTCTCACAGTCTAACTAGAGGGACTTAAAAACACAATTCTTTATAAGCACAATAATGCATAATTTATCAAAACCCAAAATTATTTCTATGGCATGACAGGCTGAGCCCTGTGGTGCCGTAATCACTTTGTGGTGTCACCTGGCTCTACCTCAGTTTATCAATGCAATTGAATAGAATATTTAGAGAAATTATATGCAGACGTACTTGCATTCATGAGCACACAAACACCACCAATCACACTCATAAAGTAACATATATATTAAACCTGAACGTATAATCATGTACCTACATGTACTGAAAATATCCTGGACACTTTTCCAGCACACTTGCAAGACACTCGAAACGTGACCTTATTGAGCACACTGTCTTCTAACTTCGCTTTTTTGTTTGGCTGTCCAATTTCATGGAGTTCTTCTTGAGAAATGGTTTTCGTATTTTGCATTGATGACCAGATTTCATAAGCTCTATTCCAAGCAGTAAGCTCTTCCATAAAACTTTCTGTGACATTCCTTGCACTTTCGCTCTTAAAAATTGTCACGAACAACCGTTCAACTGATTTCAGCTGTAACAAAAATAATAGTTTATGCGAAGACACTTCATCTTCGGCCACTTCAAAAAATACCTTGCCATCGGTAGATTCCAAATTGTGTATTTGGGAAATTCCGCTCAATTCCTTGACAACGAAATAATTCATTCCGCGACCACATGTAGCAAAAAATGCTAGCCTCATAATTCAAGTTAAAACAATCGTTAAAATAGAAATGATGAAAAAACAACACAACATATCGCACAAAACGAGATTTAAAAAAGGCACAACCGAATATTCAGATGATTAGCAGAGGGCGCCACTTTGACGGTCTGTATTACCAAAGCTTTGAAGC
Organism: Julus scanicus; assembly: GCA_034698625.1. Classification (NCBI taxonomy): domain Eukaryota; kingdom Metazoa; phylum Arthropoda; class Diplopoda; order Julida; family Julidae; genus Julus; species Julus scanicus. The sequence goes on along the minus strand of JAQGBW010001844.1, from coordinate 9,716 downwards.
GGGAAATTCAAAGCTGGCTACAGAAACGATTATACGAACAATATAATTTCATCCCCAACTAAAGTTACGCAGAAAATTTGAATTAATTAAATTTATCATGATTTTCTTCGCATGAATAATACCGCTTGATTTAGGAAATGAAATAAAAAAAAAGTATGATGACGCTGTACTTTTACAACCACAAGTTACTGATTATTTTGCAATAAACATATCAAGAAGATTTCAAATTTTCAAGAAATTCAAACAAAGATGATCATCTTTTTTGCAATGTTGAAATTAAAACAGAATATATATTAATTAAAAACAGATGGAGAGAAGTAAACATTTTTTCTTATCCTTTTCGGACCCGACTTTTTAATTTTATTTAAATAATTTTTTTTATTGGATATTTGTTCTTATATAGATGAAAGGGTGCACCAAGTAAATTTTTAGAAAATCTACCAATTACTAAAAAAATTGTTGACTGGTTAATATATTAACCACCAGGTCTTAAGGGCATGTTTCAAATTTTCAAAAAAAAAAATTTTTACCACATATATATGTAAAACCTAAGAAATAACAATGAAATATACACAAAAAACAGGTTATCACATAACCTAATATTTATAATAATATATTTAAAGCAATTTTAAATATCCAAAGTAGTTCAAACATCAAAAAAGTGTCGTCGCGCACTTTCTACAGTAAATGACACTCCGTGAAGTACATCCAGGTTTCTGGAACTGCCTGATACCAGTAGAGAATACCATTAGCAAGTGCCAAAAGCCATCAAACCTTACATGTTCACCAGCTGGAGTGTGTAGCACAATTTTTGAGCTAGCGGATAGGCCGATTCTTAGAAATTGTGCAAATAAAGGGTGAAAAAAACCTCTTTATAGTTGATAAAATAAAAAATTCTAATTTATTATCAATTAAGGTTGTCAGTTTTCTCAAAAAAAATTGCTAGTGTAGTCATAACATGAAATTAAAATTTTTACCCAAAATTTAAATTGCAGCCATTGAGACCTGGTGGTTAAAATTTTAACCAGTCAAACCTATGGTCAAATAATTTATACAATAAAGAATTTTGACTTGAAATTTTACAAACACGACCACAAATGTATGATAATGTTAACTGCTAATTAAAATCCTATTAAAATCTTTTTGAAATTACCTTTTTTAGAGCAAATATTCGGCACTTTCCACATTTCACCGGAATGACATAAACGGCCAATTTCGAGTGATTTATCAATTAATGTACAGTAAAAGTGCAACCTGCTTTATTTTTTTCTAAGAAGAAATAGGCTTTTAGCCTAAAAATAACGAAAGCTGATGCTTCCAGCACCAGTACTTTTTAAGATACAATTTTATCTGTGACTGGTTAATATATTAACCACTGGGTCCGAAAGGGTTAAGGCGACTTGCAACCTGGTGATTTCGCCAGTTTGAATTAATAGCTTGATAAATCAGCAATTGAAATTGATTGTCGTTTTTTACTTTAAAATGGTAAATGTTTTAAAATTAATAAACAAGTTTGACAAATGTTCGTTAATTCTCATTCTCGTGCCGCTGCCTGCAGGCAGCATGTGCAAATTAACGGATAATTTTCAAACATGTTTATTAGTTTAAAAAATCTACCATTTCAAAGTCAAAAACGACAATCAAATGCCCATGCTGATTTATCAAGCTGTTTTAAACACTTTTTATTTTTATTTTTATTTAATCTCTTTTTGTTTGGCTGAGAGTGTGTTTTCAAATTTCACCCATTGAAAGGGATATGGTACGTTGTAATCCACCTTAATATTGATAATATGTGGTTTCTTACAGCTGTACCGCTAACCACTTACTCCTATATGGATGGCAATCACTGCAAGCTTTGTTGTTCATTGGTCTGGCTTACTTTAATGGGATTTACCATAAACAAAACGTTTGTTAACGGCATGAAGGCGTAGTGGTACATCTATTAAATGTCTTTAATAGATGTACAATTTTTATATTTACAAAATGGCGGTTGAAACAAACCCAGAGGGCAAACTTTTTTGCATATGATTGTAAAAACGTGAGTAGGTATACGTACAATGTACGTCTTGGTGGAGACCCGGCTTTATGGTCAATGTGTGCTGAATTGACAGTCGACATCTTTTTTGCTGGGATAGCTAGCTGCTTCGATGCACCATTGTCCTGGAGAAATGGTTGGGCAACTTTGGCGAGTATGTGACATATCTGTCCCAAGTCATTAATTAATATATTTTATTATATGTGTATTTATTATTACCTTACTTATTGAACAGTCCTCGTGCCAAAACTCAGAATTTCCGAATAATTTGCAGAAATGTGACAATATTTGACAAAATTTATGACAAACTTTGACAATAATTTTGAACGCATATCTTTAGAAATAACCGCTTTAGAATTAAGGGAGATTACAACCCTATCCCTTTCAATGGGTAAATTTTCAACGACACTCGCAGCCAAACAAAAAAAGATTAAATAAAAATAAAAATTGTTTAAAATAGCTTGATAAATCAGCAAGGGCATTCGATTGTCGTTGTTCACTTTAAAATAGTAGATTTTTTTAAATGAACTTATTATTTGAATTTTTGCACTCACAACTTGCCTATCTCATGCTGCCACCTGCTGGCAGCATGTGCAAAATAACTGACATTTGTCAAACTTGTTTATTAATTTTAAAAGAAAGCTACCATTTCAAAGTGAAAAACGACAATCGCATGCCCTTGCTGATCCATCAAGCCACCCCAAACAATTCTCACCCCCACCCAAACCACCCTCATTCGACTGTGAGTATCGTTGCAAGTCTGAACCATTGATAAGGATAGGGTTGTGCAGGGGCACCGAGAGCCAGGTCCGGGGGAAAGGGAGGAGGGGGAATATATGGTCCTCGTTTTTACCTTAGAAAAATTGCATTTTTACCAAATAAAATTTACGTTTTTAATAAAGAAAATTTGCGTTTTTACCATAGAAAAATTGCAATTTTACCAAAGAAAATTTGCATTTTCACCATTGAAAATTTGCACTTTTGCCTTAAAAAAAATTGCGTTTTTATCACATAAGTTTCAATGGTAAAAATCAATGATAAAATCGACTTTTGCTAGGAGCTAAGAAGTTTCACTCCTGTCGGGAAAGTTTTACAAATGCTTTTAAAAAGTGCTAGAAATCAAATATCTGTCCGATGATGGAATACCGCCAAAAAAACCTATACAAGGTTTCCATAATAAAAAGAAGGATATCTCGATTAAAAACGTGAAATAAACCACAGGCCGGGTTTTATTTTTTTTTAGTAAAATATTTCAAACACTAACTGGAAACATTCGACAAAAAATTGCAAATACCACAGTGCACAATGAACAATGGCGGACTGAATAGAATGGGAAAGAGTACAAAAGCGAGAGAATTTCATGTCCGTCCCTGAAACAGGAAGTGGGCGTATTTGACATTTTTGTTTATATTGCTACTGTGGCATTTTCACTACCCCAATTGCATTCAGGGAATTTGTTATATATCGGTCAGTGGGAATTATGATTGAAGGGTGAAGGATGTCTTTTGACTTTTTTGATAACCTCCAAATACGAGTCATAATCGATATAATCAGCGCCACCTGTGTTGTTTTAGGCAATTATTTCCTCCAAAGTTTGTCAATCTTGAATTGGTATCAGGCAATAAGATTAATCACTCACACATTTCCGATTTGGAGGATCTTGGGGATAGATCTCGCCTCCCAAACATCCAAGAAAGTTTACAAATTTCAACACGAATAGGCAAAATATAAAAGGGGAATTGAACTTTTGCATTAAAAGTGCCATATTTCTTACAAATTAAATCTAAAAAAATTAAAGTATCAAAAAAATTCTAAATAATTTACCCTTCTTCATTTGTCTGCTTGCCTATTTTTTGTTATTTCACAACTTCCAGTTTAAAAAAAAATCATTTATTTTCAGTTTCATCGCTTGGCCACTAGATGGCAGATCTTGTCCGATCTATTCAAACGGTTATCAAACCATTTCCCGAAACTCCAGATGCTGCCCAAGCAGCTTCAATGCTAGAAACTTATAATGAGAATTACCTTTTTTTTTGAGTATCTGATTTATTGGATCGCTTATTTGAATGAAAAGTGACAAACTGAGAGCACAACAACAAATTCCAGTAACACAAATTGGAAATTTTCCCTACTTCAATCATAAACGAAATAATATAGTCAATCTGTAAATTGTCCATTACTGACCTGACCTCACCTAGTTTTTTTCCGGTCTAGGGCCCGCATAAAAAACATTTTTTTCATAAATAATTAAATTCATTAAAAACTATGTATTTAATCTGTAAGCTGCAAGCGCGTTCTATTTTTCTGCACGCGCGTCCTATTTTTCTACACGAGCGTTCTATAGTACTGCACGCGCGTTCTATCGTTCTGCACGCGCGTTCTATCGTTCTGCACGCGCGTTCTATCGTTCTGCACGCGCGGTCTATCGTTCTGCACGCGCGGTCTATCGTTCTGCACGCGCGTTCTATCGTTCTGCACGTGCGTTCTATCGTTCTGCACGCGCGTTCTATCGCTCTGCACGCGCGTTCTATTTTTCTGCTCGCGCGTTCTATCGCTCTGCACGTGATTATTCAACGCTGCACGCGAATTTCGTTCCAATGTTCGTTATTCTAATTTTAAATACAGTTTTAAGAAGCTCAATTGTGATTAAAGGCAATTGTTTAGCCTAACGCTTGTTTCCAGTCATATTATTATACATTCCTGGTATCAGAATTAGAAAACGGTAATATCGTTTAAAATTCTACAAAGCTACTCTAAATGCCGGTAAGAAAATGTAATGTTTTTCAAGGAAACCACTTTTATGAATTCTATTGTGTTGCTTAGATTTTCTTGATTGACATCATCGCTAGTGATGACACACCTGAACTTAGTTACCTGGGATTCTGCCGGCTTATGGTATAGAATAAAATACAGTCCCAAAGTCAATATACCTGTGAAAAGAGCGGCGATGACTGCGATGAAGAATCCGTAGCGATAAGACATGGACTGTTGAGAGAATCCGGCCCAAAGGCCAATCAAGATGCTGGTGTAGACCATCCGGTAGCTGTATAGTAGCAGACAATCTGGATTTCCCTGCCAATTTCGCTGTAAAACACGAAACTGATGAGAAGAGGAAGGGCGGAGAAAATGTTGACGAAAAAGACATAACGACACTGCTGGATTCGGATGTAGCAGCTTGTCCACCGCTTGTTCATGCTGAGGTTCTTCATGGACTTGGCGGTGTCGGCCATGATGCAAGAGTACATTGTCAAGATGACATAATCCGTTAAACATATGAAAATAAATGGTACTGGGAATGAGGAAAAGCACAAGGAAGTTAGTGCAGCTTGTGAAAATGTGGTGAGCAGGCGCCACAGGAAAATAAAAAGGCTGCTGAAAAATGTAAAGTCTATGTTGAAGAAAAGAGCTGCGCAATTGCTGTCATATTCCTTCAAGGACCAGGCAAAACTCAGGAGGGAAGTTGTCACAGAACGCAGCTGAGATAAGCCTAGAAAAGTAAACCAATATTTTGAGCTACTAACCATTTTAAGCATGTATGGACTTGTTTTGGGCAATACATCTTTTCACTGAGGCCATCCAAAAACGACGTCCTCAAGAGGGAGAAAGTGTGTGTGGAAGGAGGGGGGGAGGGGGGACAGGAAGTCTACCGGCTTGTGGACACCATGTGGACAGGGAGGAAGTCGTTATGGATGCACTAATGATGGTAATTTTGGATTTTCAGTTTAATTGAGTTTTAAAGGTTGGTGAAAGGAGAAATGGACACCAGAAGAAATGTGTCTCCAGTCCAGACAGCTCCAGTCCCAAATGTACTTAAATTTTTAAAACCTCTGGAAAGTCAGGAATTATGCCTAAATTTGTGTTAAACACCAATTTTATGCTGGAATTTTCCTTGAAGGTCTGGAAATTTCCGATAAGCAGAAAAATCTGGAAATATGCACTGCAATAAGTATACTATGTTCTTCCTTGTCCTTCGGTAACTAATGTCCAGCTGCAGGCTATCCTTGCAGCCATTGACTAACTTGCCTTAAGGGAGGAAAGCTTGCATAATATATGGTCTAGCTGGGGACCCCTGGACAGACTGCCCCTGGACCTCTTATTAAACAGACACCCCTTACATTATACTTACTAATTTCTTCGTGCCTTTGCTGATATTTGAACATAATGCATAGCTGTAGGATCAACTGAGGAGCAGATTCGAAATAACTTTCCTTAATAAATAAAGAAAACGTAGACATTTTTTCAGCAAAAAGCAGAAGAGAGAATCTTGTTCTCTCATGTTTGTCTTTAGTAGAATTGGCTTTGTAAGCATAAATTGCAAACAAAATTGTCCTAAAAACAGACAGAATAATAAATGAATAATTGGAGATTTAATCGGCTAATTTGTTGAAACCACACATCATGAAACAAACCTGTACACAGGAACAATACCGAGAAGTAAACCAAATATTCGCAAGATCCACAACCAAACAGGCACTTTTTCAACTATTGAAAACTGGGTGGCTTTTCTATCTATTGTCCTAAATCTATAGACATCAAAGCATTGTTAATATAAATAAGAGTGCAGAAAAGTTCACTTCAAAAATGAACAGGATGATTTTGTCCCCCAATGCACACTGCACGGAACCCTTTGAATTACAAATTCTGGAGAAAAAAAAAGTACTTACTGACTGATATCATAAATTGCAGATATCAGCAACTGAATGATGACTACACCTGCCGTTAGCCAGAAATAGAGCATCAGGCCTTTGGAACTGAAGTCGATGGCCAAGCTGATGTCAAAGTAGACGTCCAGAAAATAGAAAACAATGCTAACCACCACTTTTAATTTCGTAAGCCAGCTGAATTCCAGTTTAAAGAAAGAATTTCCTTGCATTTTTCCGAAAATGTTGATTTCACTGTGCTTTTCTTCGGTTGGGTTGACATTTGATTCCTCGAATGAGCCTCTTCCGTGACTGCTTCCAGTTTGGAGTTCATCTTCATTATCGAGGACAGAGTTTCTGTGGTTGGAATCATTGAAGATGTTGTCTGATTCACAGTCTGAATCAGCGTTGTCTAGATTTTCAGTCTTTTGCTGACCTTCCTCGCAAAATTCGAGATCGGAAAGTTGGATGCTTACTGCAATTTTAACAAATATGGTAACCAATAATATGACTGGAAACAGGCGTTAGCATAAACAATTGCCTTTAATAATATTTGGGTGTTGAAATAACTTCCAAATTGAAATCAACGATAAGTTACATTTAAAACGTCAAGATGTTGAGAGAAACTGAACTTGACAAGAATTCCGAAAATAATAACATTCCAACAATAGGACAATAAAATTCCAAATAAGCACGAGATTAAGAACTGCATGTGCAGGTGATTTAGAACAGCATGTGTACATGCACGTGACTATGACGCCACAAATATAATTTTATTTCAGAATATCGAATTTGGAACAAAATGCACGTGAAGATCTATGGAACGCACGTGAAGATTAATAGAACGCACGTGTAACGTATGTTGTCCATATTTTCACTATTTTTTTATATAACCGATCAAATTACCCGAATTTCTGCAACTGTTGGCACCACTGCTGGTACAATCGTAAAACTCTTCTTTTAGGGATATGACACTCCGGGTGGATGTGTACCATGAGTTTCTGCCGCTATCTACCGACTTGTAGTCACTGAGAGATTCTTCAGATTGGTGGACAGAATTTCTGCAAGCGTCTTGCGAAGTCCAGTCTACTATGAAATCTCCTGGACTGGAGTTGGCAACACTCATGTTTCTGCTGCAGTTTCAATATTTGTAGGTTTGGCTGTGTAATCTAATCTTTGTGCAACATAAACAACGCAGTAGATTTAATCACCTCTAGTACGTATGTACTGCATGGTATTTTTTACACAAGTATTTGTATTTGAAGTAGTAATTCGAAAACCTGAACTGTTCATAGAATTTTATAAAATTAAAAACTTGATTAATATTGATTTAAAAACATGGAGGATATTCTGACTTAATTTTAAAGATGAAACTTGTCTGTTTTTGACTGTTAGTCTCGACTTCCAATCTTCATTGAATTAATCTTGATTCTTAATTGGAAAGGCATATTTCCACTATATAGTTCTTATTAGCAAATGAACTAACCTAACAGATGTCCTAGTTAGTGTTGCAAAGAGAAGGTCGATTTGAATGTGAAATCAACATTCGCATTCCCGATGAACCTGAAATGGAAGTGTAGCAAACCGCGATGTTTTTTGTCAACATAACGTTTTTGACCTGCTTAGGCCATTGGGAGCTGCTCGAGCTACTACACTGTGAGTCATAAAAAAGTAGAACACAATAAAAAAAATCGCAACTTCGTGTAAAATACTTCGATTTAACTGAATTTTGGCACTTACTTGGTGGCACCGTCTTGTTGCAAAATGAAAAAAATCCGAGATTTGTCGCATGTTCGGAATAAGTTTTTTTGTTCCTACACTATTGTTCTATGTGCCAAATTTCATTTAAATCGACGCATTTTTCACGAAGTTGTGATTTTTTTTTTATTGGGTTCTACTTTAATACGACTCACAGCGTAGTCTAAACGAAAAGGCAAACATCTATAAATTTGTACGTGAAAAAACAGGAAATTAACCAAAAGGGTGAACTCAAACAAAGCAAAAAAGCAGATGAAATGCAATTAAAAAAATAATTCCAAAGCCATGTTATTTTAAAGAAGTGAGGCTATGTATAGTTATTAACCTCTCCAAAAGCATAAAATGTACCGGTCCCGACTTGGGACCTGTGTTTACATTAACCTGTCTAAACCCACATTTTTTACCGGTCCCAAGAGTATGCTTTTAATCTGGCTTTACTGTATTTTGGTTGTGGGAGATATAAAAGGAAGAAAAGTAGGTCATTAACGAGTAATTCCCATGTACATTTTTATAAATACCAAAAATGGAATTATAATATACATAACATATTTGTGTGAAGGTACGTGAAATCCATTCATTTCATTATTGGGGTCCCTTTGAAGAAAATCGATGGGCCAAACCCCACGAGGCCCCCTCATCCTCCTCCAGACAATACCTCATTGAGTTTTCATATCCTAAAGCTTGAAACAAAGGCTCCTCATTACCACTAAAGGGCCTCTTTTGTAGCAAATACGCCGCACACAGGTAGCGGCTCCCTGAGCGTCCCTTCCCACATTCCCATCTTTGTCATTGCGGATTTCGGGGGTTTAAAAGACCACGTGCATATTTTGAGCAGGTTGCGGACCCTTGATCAAAGAAAGAGGGTATGTTTGTGGTTCCATTTCCTGCGTGTTTTGCAAACCCCCCAGGTGCATGGCTTCGTCACAGCAGTGGGGGAGCGAGGATATTTTGCTCCCAGGGCAAAACACCCAAATTTGCGCCATTAACTCCGCCCCATCCTTCACTACCCAAATGTTCGCCCCATCTTCCACTACCCAAATTTGCGTCTTTCCCCCATCCTTCACTACCCAAATTTTCGCCCCATCTTCCACTACAAAAATTTGCGTTTTTCCCCCATCCTTCACTACCCAAATTTTCGCCCCATCTTCCACTACCCAAATTTGCGTCTTTCCCCCATCCTTCACTACCCAAATTTTCGCCCCATCTTCCGCTACCCAAATTTGCGTCTTTACCCTATCCTCCACTACCCAAATTTGCGCCCCCAATCCTCCCCTACCCAAATT
>JAQGBW010001843.1:0-22946 GCA_034698625.1 Julus scanicus | reverse complement strand
AGAATGAACACACTATAAAGTTAAAGGTCATTTTGGGACTTAAATGTCCTTTATCTTGCAGTGTGTTCATGGTATTAGAAACACACCTCGCTAAATGTGTGTGCATAATCATATCATCATATCCGAAAAAAAATATTTGCAAAAACGTTGTTATTTAGGTCGATAGTACAAAAAACAGATAAAGTACATATGTAGAACTTAGTTTACATTCTAATGCCACTCATTCACTATTTCAGTTGTTTCAGACATCAGATTTAGCCAATTCACGTGGATCTCGTTTCATTGGACTGGAAGACATTTTGTTCATCATGCGGCGAGATAAGGTATTAAAATATTGCTATTAAGAAAAGAAATGAGTCTTTGGGAACAACAAAACATCAATTTGTTATTATCTTATGTGCTGTACGTGTAGTTAGCACGTTTTTATATGCGGCAGTTTGTTGTTGAGCGAAACGTAACATAGATGGCGCTGGCGTTCTGCGAATTTTTTCTGATTTGAGACCTGAATGTGGTAACTTTGATTTGGTAAGCAGTTGTTGGCCTGAAAACACGCTTTAGTTGCCTGGATGGGTGTATCGCGATGGGCTGGCTACGGCGCTCTGGCACCAGGCTGCGCGGCGAGAAGGAGGGTACGGGCGAATGCATCATTAAAGAGTCGTGTCATGTTTTTGAGGGTTGTGATTCCTGGCCCCCTGGTGCCGGTGACCGTCTTAAGCAACACGCGATTCATAAACATGGCACTCGCCAGGGGGCACTTGACACGCTCTGCTCGTGCAAGCCCCATTCTCACGACTCCATCCTACCCCTTCTGACACTTATCCCCACCCCCCTCTACCCCCTTAACTCATCCTCATTTATTTCATACTTGGCCCAACTCGTTTTTTTTGGTGTTGTTTTTTCGTTCACATTGGAACCCCACCCAGCTTGATCCCGTAAATACCCCTGCTGGATGAATTTATGGCTGTTTTATTTTATTTATCAGCGGCAGCGGTGCCATTAATGTCAATGGACTCCTACTAAAAAACGGAGAAAACATACTCTGGTCCGAAAGCTGGACCCCCGGCTCGAACGTTCCCCGAACAGGTGGCGCCACTGTTCAGCGCCTTTTTGTAGATGCGCCCTGGCCACTTCAGTTCCTATGCCTGCAAGGGGCCCTTAGGGGTCATTCAAAAAGGATGTCCCTGAAATTCTCCAAAAATCGACCTCCTCCTATCCCCTGTTTGCATAGGTCCATTTTAGCCCAGACCCTCCCCCCATCCTCATGGACGTCCTTAATTTTTTTAAAAGTAGGGGGTCCAGAAAATTTGTTGATACATAAAAAGGCCCATTCTATAAATTTCCAAGTACCCAAACTAAGGCATAATTCCCGGCTTTCCTGAGGTTTTTAAAAATTCAAGTACATTTGGGACTGGGGACACATTTCTTCCGGTGTCCATTTCCCCTTTCACTGACTTTTTAAAAATACAGAAAATCCAAAAATTGAAAAATGCCATCATTAGTGGACGTCCATAATGGCTTCCCCCTGTCCACATTGTGTCCACTAACCAGCAGACCCCCCTCTTGAGGACGTTCTTTTTGAATGGCCCCTTAATCTCTCAAAAACAAATCTTTCATTGATCTGCCTCAAGTGGAAAAAGACGTACAATTTTCAATATGTGATTTCCAGTATCAACCTTGTAATAATTGTTTTTTATTATATTACTAATACAGGTGAAATTGTCCCGTCTGTTGAAATACATTTGCCACAAGGACCTAAAGACGGCAGCCAGCGCCACAGTCAAGGTTACGGCGGATGAGGACACCACACAACAAGCCGAAGTCATTGGTAAGTTGCGTGTATGTGTATACGTGCGAAAACAGCATGCATGAAATTTCATTATTTTTTTAAATCTCAAAATTTCAAACTTGGGCAATTAAACGTGAAATTTATGGCGGACTGCTAGCTCTAAAAATATCTTTCAACCGAAATTCCGCATCCCCATTTCAAAGGTTCCTGCAATTTTGAACCTTCATATTTCCCATTTTTCCACCCGGGGATCACCGTAGGAATCAGTTTTTATGCGTAGCGCTCCTGCTAAGTCCTTTTCTGATGATCTCAAACAGCGCCACCATGGATCTCTGCAACTGATTAAGTTTCTTCCTCGTTTCGCCCCGAAATTTAAAAATGACACGAATTGCATCTTTACGATATCTTTCACATTCCTGGCATCAATTATTGTTTTTTATTTGGATTCCCTTCTGAAATACTACGTGAATAATGTTGTAATTTGGCAATCTAGCCCACGTTGGAAAAAAAACCATTTTCTGCCCCAAGTTCAAGGTGTGCTTGGAATTTTTTTTAACATCTTAATTCTCAGTGCCGCGGCACTGTCGACGACTCAACCGTGCCGACATCATTTTTTCAACATACACTTCTTCCTGTCCCCAACCCTAAAGCCCTAATAACCATAACAGGTATTGCTTGACACTGATTGAATTCAGCAACTGTCAAAGTATATAAACACAGATTGAATTAATCATCACTTTTAATGAATGGTTGTCAAATAAGCAAATAATTGTTTGCTGCGTTCCATCCCGCTTGTAATTGCGCCATCTAGTGAGATAAACTGCATCTTCATTTTACCATCAAGGAAAACGAGTGAATACATCATTTGTCGTGTGTAATTTACATTCACTTGTATTGCACATCAATGGTGAAAAAGTGAAGCCTCGAGGCTAGACTTGTACCGAGTTCAATTCTTGTTATCTTCCTGAAACAAAACTTTTTGTTAAGTACCCTTGGAAAAGTTGGAAGGATTTCTGGTTTTTTGAATAACATAAATGTATTTTATCGCGACATAGGGTGGTGGAAATTGGGATTTCTGGTAATGAACGATTTCCACTTTACATTTTGGCAAAGGTTGACTCGCCAAAGAGTTCACGGTGGTGGGAACGCCCTGGTTATGGGGCTCGCTCACCAGAGGGCGCCTTTTTTACGAGTATTTTTTTTTCCTTATTATTTATTTTTTATTTTCCAAAACTCGTTTCCACGCTCGCACATCAGGTTGTAACTCTCGTTGAAGCCGTGTCAGAAGCCAACAGTGGTGCATCCTAATTGAGATGCAGAATGGTTATGACAGTGCCGGGGTCAGAGCAGCGGTCACATATTTCAACACATGGGTTCCCCCGGGTCAAAGGTCACCTCACAACATGCCAGACGCGAAAAGTCGTTATTGTCATAAACGCCAAACGTCTACTCCCGTCAAGTATTTCTGACACTGCCCAGTTTGCTCTGCTTGCTAAGCATTTCCAACCACATACGGGTCATCATGCCAGTACGTACTGTGTAAGTCTTAATCAATGTTAAGTCGCAAACATAACAAAGGATTAGGCCTGACAAGTTGAAAATATAACACAACTAAGACCTTGTGGCGATATGACAACCTGTGGAGTTCTTGAACCATGATGCTGTGGGCCAGTGTTGGGCAAATTGTACTCAAGAGTACGAGCACTGATTACGATTACAGTGGAATCATGTAATCAGAATGAGTAATCATATGAAATGAGTAGTAGCGTCATAATCACACTTGGACAAATTGTACTCATAATAGGAGTACTGATTACTAATACATCAGGATCATATACTCCATAGTACGAGCTAGTAGAGTACGTGTAATTGGTAATCATATGAACTGAGTACTAGCCAGAGTTGGGCAAATCGTACTCATTAGTAAGAGTACTGATTACGATTACAGTGGAATCATGTAATCCGAGTAATCGGAGTTCATGTAATTGGTAATCATATGAACTGAGTCCTAATCAGACTTTAACAAATTGTACTCATTATAGGAGTACTAATTTCGAGATGAATGGAATCATACTACGACTCGACCTGTCTCTTGTCTCGACTTACGACCTGTCCCCTGTCTCGACTTACGACCTGTACCACTATCTCGACTTACGACCTGTACCACTGTTCGACTTACGACCTGTACCACTGTCATCCACTGTAGGGACCTAACCTTAAAATTGATTTTTTTTTAAAATATATTTTCAGCCGAGTCCGTCGAAGCCACACTACCTTCTGGAAAAGGCAAACTACGTAAAATGTGTCACAAATACCTGAGTTCTATTGATCAAACAGGTAAGCTTAATTACTCGTACTTAAAGTTCATTTCTGGTCGACCCTCTGCGATTGTCGCACCACCTATAAATTAGTGTCAAGGTCCAGGAAATAATTGTTCAGCGTGACCAGGACGTAGTTTTCATTTAATGCCCTCCTACTATTTGTAATTGCGGAATGACTGCTTGATATTAGCATTATATAATTAATAAAACCGAGCGAACAGAATATGCCAGGAGGTGGCACTACGTGACGTGACTCTTCAAGTTGAGCTTAACAGTGTGTGACCGGCAGAAATTAGGCTGCCCTTTTTTCTCATTTTCTTGCTGCATGGGTGTGCTTACCCACCAACTTCATTGCTATACATTATATGTGTAAATTAATAATTTTGTGTGTTTTCTTGGACCTCCCCCCCGCTATAGAAGCAAAATAAAATACAAAATAATTATTACATTTCCTTTTACTCTTTACACTTAGTTTAGTTTAAGTTATAGTGAAGCTGGAATTGCTATTGACGGCAATAGCTATACAGGTTGAACTTAAGATGTCATAAATTATGAAAGCAAAACCAGATTTATTTGCAATTTATTGAACTCAGTTGAGTTTATCTTGATTATATAAAGAACAGAGGATGCTCGATCTACTTTTAGGAAATAACTTCCCTTTCCCTCTATGGCTAATTGTCCCTTGGCTAGGCCCCAGTAATGGCCAATTTAAGGTGCCTTCTGGAAATGGGGGTTACCCTGTCTAATGTTTTCTATCTGTATACTGTGCAGTCATATGGGGTTTCCCCAATCTATGTCTGGGCCCTCTCTGGCCTTGGATGCCTTAGGGCCCTTCCAACTAAGCAACCTATAGGAAAACGCTTGTTTTGACTGGTATTTTTTCACAAAAAATGTTTACCCCTTTTACTTTATAAAACACTTCTTAAAGTCTCTTGAATGGTATAAATGCACCCCTTTCTAAGTGCTGTTGTAAACTGTTTCAATTAGTAATTTCTAAAATATTTTTGATTCCAATTTACAAGTGGTGCACAAGCGTTAATAGAAACTACAGCATTTAACAGTTAGTTTTTTTTCAAAATAATGTAAATGATAGGTAGTAACATTGTTTTTAATCTCAAAACAGGTTATAAAAAGTGGTTGTTTTGACCATAAGGTATGCAAACGTAACGCGGCCATGTCAATCACGTCACGGATTTCACAAATGTTTATTTTTTTTTTGGGAGGATGAGGAGGAGGGTGTTTTGGGATAAAATTTATCTCAGGTCCACCTGGGTGGAAGGACACCCTATAAAGATGCCATATTGAAAGAAGGGCACCCCGTCGGGTGTCCAACGTGTTCTCGCTTAGTAAAACGACGAGGTGTGTTTCGGGGAACCGAACTTGTCTCGCCCCATTATTATAAACTGAGATCCCAATAAATCAGGCGAATTTGTGAGGCTGTGCTCGGCCCCTCCTCACCTGCTGGGACCACTTGTCACAAAGTTTTAAAACACCTGACGTATGTTTTACATAGATTAATTCTGTTTGACCATAACCCGTACCACTGGTTTGGTAACGGCTATAAATTAGCAAATGCCTTTCCTATGAGAAATGGGAGGAGGATATCCGACCCAATCTCAAATTATAAACACCGGATTATACGCCGTAACACGAAATTGAAAAACACTAATTCTTAACCTTAAACGTTAAAAAGAGAAGTAATAGTTTCCTTCCATCGTGTGAACACGAATTTGTAAACGTGATCACGTGATCTCTGTCGTGCACGCGAGATTTCAGATGCAGGGATATCGGGTAGAGGGCGTTTGTGTTGGCGTTATTTCGCTTAGCCCCCTCTGGTGGCTTGTGAAAAAAGTGTTGATATTTGAGTTCTGACATCCTTTTGCATTATGTAAAAAAAAAAATGGTAGCTTCCATGCATCGTGCATGTGTGCGACCATGGTGGAAAATCATGCAAAAGGTTCATACGCCACAAGGGGGTGCTGAACTGCTTTGGGAAACAGGTGATTTATACATACTTTTCTTGCAATTTTAAGATTTGGAATGATAGATGCTGTAAATGCGATTAAGAACTGTATACAAGCTCGAGTCAATATCATATTACAATACTACAGTGAAACACGTGCTAAGTAATAATATACCAAGTACAATTACAAACTACATTGTAATTTTACTAAGTAACATGCACTATGAAGTATTGCAATGTTATAAGCTAAAATGTAATATACTTGCTATGTAATATACTACAATCTATGTATGCTTTGTAGCGTCTTGATGGTGCCATAGATGAGAAACCATTAAAATCCCGTTTTTGAATTCTATAGCAAGATATACATTATATGATTATATTATAGGATCATCAATTAAAAAACGATATACAATATGGTTGAAAAAAACCAAACCGAGTTTAGCTATGTTTGTGGCCTTCACCAATATTCCGTTAAACCACCTCAAACTATAGACACGAAAGTGAAGTTGTTTATTTTGTGATAATTTGGCTGTTGTGCACGCATCCATAATTCCGAGTTTCCCATGCATTTCCCTTCGCGTTTTTTCTTCTTTTAATTTCGAAATTGATGCACTCGATGATGTCCTAATGCAGCAATTTTGTTGATTATGATGAAGTGCAAACGTAACCTTTTTTCTTCTGGGTTTCTCCCCCTCTTTTTCTAATCTTTCAACGTAATCTTTTTCCTCTCATAATTGCGGGGTTGGTTGCGGTTGTTTCGGTCATTTCGGTAGAGCGAAAATTACATCACACTGAAACCAACTCCCACTAGCTTTAAAAACTCATTTAAATTCATACACTTTGGGTTTCTGAAAATTGCATGCACGGGGAGCAAATCGTGCCGTTGCATCTGATTAGCGTAGCGCACGTTGGTTTGTTTGTTGTTGGTCTTGCCGGTGAAAAAAAATTTAATTTAATTTTTATTGAAGATCTCCATCTGAAATTGCATATGCGTGGGGAAATAAAATGAGTAATCGGAATGCACGTAAAACCATTGGCGTGCGATTTTGTTCCAATTTCAGAATCCCCATTTTTTTTTTTTAAACTTTTGTTAGAGTAAATGAAAATGAGAAAGATTAGGGTCATCACGAGATAAAATTAAAGATGTATTGATGAACCATGGTTATGTTATAACAATAATTTCAACTTTTTCGCCTTTAGGTGAGCTCATTGCTTTACTGGACGATGGACTATTCGATGATGTGAAACAAGAACGTCATTTGGTGAGTTTTGTGCTTTATGTTGGCTTAAATATTAATAAATTTGAAGATTACTTATCTTTCAACGTATTGCAATAGCTTAAATCTTGAAAAAAGGAGGAGAGTAGAGTAGTATACATCTCTAGCCGGAAACGTTGATTTCGGCGTATGGAATCCGTCCCATGCGAGTGCGCACAATCACAGCCGCCTAAATCAGCGTTTCCGGCTGGTACTGCAAGCTTCTCGTGTGAATAATGTAGCCACGATCTAGTTTCTAACTCTGGAATTAAGACGTTATACAAAGTATTTATACATTTTTTATTCGTGTCAATTTAGCGTGCTTTTCATTATGGCAGTACCATGGACGATAATCTATACATAGAATATTCTGAAGCAAAAAGCACATCATTCAGTAAGTATTACATTTAATTTATATACTCGATTTAAAGTGAAATGATGCCATCAGCAAATGACCGATTTATGCCAAGGCCCTGCAAATTCACAATCAGTCTAAGTCAATCACGAATGTGTTTTTGGAAGAAGCTCTGGTTGAGCGATGGTGTGAATTATCTAGCGAGATGTTAATGATTTAAAAAAAATCAAAATGGGGTCTAAATTGTGGTAAGACGTGGACTAAGGAAGACATTCATCATGGACGGCGCTCTGGTTAAGGTAGTCTAAAAAACGGCCCACCAAATTGGCGGAACCATCTTGAGGATGTGCTGCTTGCGCGCGTCACGCGAGGACCCATCGAGGAAATTGGGCTGACACGTTGATATATAACAACACGTTAAATGCTAATCATAATTATTACACACTAGTTGAGAGAGGCGAGGCAAAAAACAAAAGGCAAATGCGAGAAACTTAATTAGGTGCAGGCGGGGAGTCCAGAGGCCGGCTCCTCTGTTTTGGTTAAACATGGCGGTCTGAAGTCTGGAAGCGTTTTTCCCAAGTGCTTTGTTCACACTCATGTAATCTGGGTGCTCAAGGAGTTGGTTTGCTTCATTCGTGTCATTTGTCAATTTTAACTTCTGACTTTTTAGAATTGAAGGCTTCTACTTACTTGTATTTGATTCTATCGTTAAACCTGGCATTTCTTTATTATAATTCCATACTTCGCCATTTTGTAAATATCAAAATTTTACACCTATTAAATGTCTTTAATAGCTGTACAATTTTGATATTTATATATATTTAAAAAAATGGCGGCTGAAACAAACCCGGAGGGCAAACTTTTTTGCATATGTTTGTAAAAAACGTGTATATACGTTCATGTACGTCTTGGTGGAGACCCGGCTTTACACTTTCACCACTTACAGAAAAAAAAACCTGGTAGTTAACTAGTAATAAACTGGTTGTTTTCACTAGTAACTGGTTATCTTAGTTTCAAGACGCTACCAGTTTTCTGCTAGTTTGTGATCAGTAAATTAACAGATAATGACTGCTTTTTTAGGCAAACTAACTGGCAATCGTTGTTACTTAAAAATTAACAGTTTGGGATTACTGATCGCTATGTTTTAATCACTACTTTTTTGACAATGTTTACTGATCACAAACTAGTAAGAAACTTATAGCGTTTTGAAGCAAAAATCAAATGGTAACCAGTTTTATTACTAGTTGATTACCCGTTTTTTCTATAAGGGATGAGTGTAGCCATAATTAAAACGTTAAATAATTGGATCATTTACTTCTTTTGAATTTGGTTCCTCGTAACGGAGTGTCTAAAGATGTAACATAAAATTAATTTCATTCATTTAATTTTAAATGTACCTCGTCCCAATGGCACATACATATATGACAAACTTGCGCATGAGCTGCCATCTAGCGAAAACAAACTAAAACTAGTATTCCGCGCCTGTTTGTACTTGGAGTTATATATTTAGTGACTATGAGATTTTCACTTGTCAATATGGAAATAAGCCATAGATGCCTTAACTTCTTCTCCCCTCCCCTTCCTCGATTTTTCAATTTGCACGGGGAATTTTCATCGCATGTTTGTCTCTTCATTTCTGTTATTTTCTTCATGCTGAGTTTTGAAAACCATTTTTGTTATCGTTTCCATCTTGTGTCATGATGGAGTAAAAAGTCGTCTTTTAATTTTCTCTAATTTAGATGGCGCGATACTATTTCTTATCTCTGCCATTTTGCACGCAAAACTGAACACCGAAAAGCCACGAAACGATAACATTTTCACGGAAAAAATTTTTTTGGAGAAGGTTTTGAAAAAAACAACTATGTTGCTGTTCTGGATAATACTCAAAGATCCTAAAGAATTTTTCACTTAAGTTAAAATTATCCACTAGGAATGCCATAGGAAAAGTATGACAGTCCTATTTATTAGATTCCATAGCACCACCTACAATGACCTACGTGAGGGTACTTAATAGTTATTCATTTATTTAAAGCTATATAAACATTTAACATTAACATTAAAATATAAATGAAATTCCATACACAAACAAAATTATACAAGATAAAACTATACTGTATATATTTTAGTTTTCATTTTTGCCTATACAATGTAGTATATGCATGGAGTTGCCATCTTAGAACGTCATTAGAATAAGGGCCCATTGAAAGAGGAAGTCCCCGATATTCCTTCAAAATTTACCCCCCATTTTTATGAAAACTAGATTTGGAATCGTTTTAGTTCTTTGAATAATTGTTAAAAAATCAGAAGAAAATGTTCGGAAGACGTATACTTTGTACATACTTTATTAGAATAGTCAACGATACTGCTGTGATATTGAAATAGTTTCATGCACGGTAATGGGACGTCATGAATCAATCGATATGCTATTTTTTTTAGTTTTTTTTTGGCCGACGTCCAGCCAACATCGTGTTGCGCCAATCTTTGGTTGTTAAATGAGCCGAGGCAAGAAATCGTGACGGAGTTTGAACGACAAAGGCTAACGATTCCATTTGTTTTAGACACGCAGTAATAGAAAATAACTAAGTGGTCAGTCGGGGAGGTGAAATTAGTAGGAGGGCGACCCACAGGCGAGAAGCGAAACACCCTCGGAAAACGATGGGGGGGGCAAAAGAACACCATCAAAAGGAAAACATTTGCATCGTAAACACTTGGCCTAACTTCATTTGCTTCTGATTCGAGACTATGGACTATGCTCACGATAGTCACAAATTTCAAGAACAATTCCAAAACTACAGGGGAGAGTATGGTTCCTGATTTTCCTTGATAACACATTAATAAGTTATCATTTGCAACCCAGTTTGTCTACGTCGTATTGACACTTACTCCCCACGAAAAACAAAAGGGAGTAATAAACTGCTAAAACTCCTGTTTTATGCCATTTTTTTGTGGTCGCAAACTGGTAATTGCTATAGTAATTTTGGAAAACTGGTCATTTTTATTTATACAAACTAGTCGCAAACTAATCAAATTCTTCGTCAATTGATCACAAGCTCAATTTTTAAGCAAGAACGGTTGCCAGTTAAATTCCCAAAAAAGTTGCAATTTTCTGATAATTTACTGATTGCAAACTAATCATAAACTAAAATTTAAACAAAAACCATCAGTTTGTGAAGAATATATGCTGATTACACGACTGGTGAAAAACTAGGAATAATGCTAGGGTTTTGAAACAAATATCAATGGTCTATATTTATTTCTTGCTAGTTTGAACAACCTGCGTGCTACTTTAGTTTTTTACTTTTTTCAAAATTCGCTTTTTTTTTCTCATATGCATATGTTTGAAGAAATTTCGGGGATGTCCTTTTTGAATGGCCCCTAACAGGAATTGTTGCGTATATTTGTCATAACATGAGTTTTGTTAACAACGCTTGCAAGTGCAGTGTTTAGGACTGTTCGTTAAATTAGGAATTGGGCCCATATATAGTCTTCATCTCCATTTGGTTTATGGCTGGGAACCGCCGAGTACATTGCATTTCGGTTACGTTGGTAATCCATGAAAGAATATTTTACGGCATATAATAAATTTATGTGTTTGCCTTAAGCATTAACGATCCCGCGGAAGGCGAAACCATATACACCGCCGAATCTTCATTTTTATTCCCAGTGTCTTATGTTTTTTTTTCCTCCCCCCCGTTCGCCTCTTAGCCCGGGCTTTTAACGTTCTATTTGGTTATTCATAGATCGCACACCTTATGAACTTTCTAAACTACTAGTTTATTTATGGGCTTCATATCTCTGAATATTATACTAAATATGGCTCGCGCCCTCTTCACCAACGCGGTAAATTCCTACAAATGGGCCATTTCGAAGTCGTCTTCTTATGAACAAAAGAAGGCGTTAGTAAAAAAGTCCAGAGAAATTCAGTGATAAACGCTGTTTACACATTTTAACAGGCCTGCAAAAATGATCTAATTTTTGTTGCGAATTGGCGTTTGGTCCTGAAACGTACTGCTGAGTCCATTTCAAGCGTTTCGCAAATGGTTTATATGAAGTTGGTTGCCCTCGCAATTTAATAACAGCAAATGAAGTAAAAAAAGAACAATTGGAATGGATGCCAGTGCTGCCACGGAACGGACAAACACACGCAGGAAGTTGTGTTTTGTAAATGGCCCCAATGAAATTATACCGAAATGGCTTTTACACGTTTTCATTTCCATACATGCCTTTTATATTTATGTCCAAATAAGACAAAACTAAAATATATATATTTTTTTTTCAGAAATACTGTGGTCGTTTACTTTAGCAATGTTTAGAAAGCGCTGTAGTTACATAATTCCCTAATACCAAAAATGTGGATACTTTGGGATGGGGATCTAACTTTGGGACAGTATTCGTTTTCTAATGTTTTTAGCAGGTTTCAATCATACTATTTCAGTCATTTATAGATTCATATTCCTCCCACATATCGTGGAGACTTTCGAAAGCACTGGCAACCATATTTTATAAATGACCACGATTTTTTGTCAAACTTTCATCTTGGGAGGAAAAGCTTGAACCACTGTTGTGAAAACAGGTCAATTTAGAGATTCATATATATATGCCTTGACTATATATTGTTTATGTGAATATCAAACATATATGCATAACACTATAGGTTACGAATATAGAAAACCAGACTTGAGTTGGGTAATTTAATTGGGACTAACCCAAACTTTTAAATTTCTAGAATTTTGAAAATTTTATTCTGTATGTTCTTATTATTTAACTCACAAAGTAGAGACCCAAGTGTTTTTTGTATATTGTTTTCACGGGGAAAGGTTTAAAGCAACTGGTAACCTTGCATGTATTATGATAATATTCGCGTTGTGATTATCGCGCTGGGAGTTGTCATATCATCGCTGTCAACGTTGCAAACGACAAAATGACAAATGACACGTAATCCAGAGGATTATTTTTGCCTTTGTCACTCGCTATTAGTGATCGACAATGTTTTACTGTGCATATTTGATCTCTGTTATCCCCGTTGCACCATCGCACCATTTGCAAAGTCATCCTTCCTCTCTTCCTCATCTGAAATCGTTTTACTTTTGAAATTCTGTCTGCAGCAGCTATAAGGAGTGAGATTAAAATTCAATTGGATTCGCCTAGTCTATAGGGTTCATCCCATCCAAAAACAAACCCTTTATTCGCTGAATTTGAATAATGCTGGTAATGGGGGAGTAACTGGTTGATCCTGCTAATATTACAGTCATGATTAACAGCGTGAGGTTTATGCATTCAGTCATCGCTAAATCCGATATATATGATAAACAGCAAGGGCTTCATTACTTAGTTAGCAGCCGTTTGCTATTTTTTTTTTTTTTTTTTTTTCTTGCATATTCGTGAGGGGCTTGACATTTTGAAGAGAACAGTCATCTCCATTTAATTCGCACTCTCGATTGTCTTTTTTTTCCTATAGAGAAAGTATATAATTCAGGAATATTCAGGAAGCGTGATTTGCATCTGTATTGGAAATGGTAGGGTGTTTCCTGAGCACAAAGGCTGAAATTGCTTATGTAAACGTCTTCGATCTCTGAAATACAAATACCAGGAAAACAAAGCAGAATTTTAGCTAGGAGCTACAACTGTTCATTAAAAGTGATGATTTTCAAAAATAGCGCGATTTAGTCAAATGCACTTTTGGTGACACCTGTTGCTGAAAGCAACATTTCCAATAAATAAACTGGGGTAAAAGTTTTTTTCACTTCTAATGCTGGAAGCAAAGATCACGCGTGTAAACTATTGATTTATTAAAAGAATAAATACCCCTAAAAACAACAAAAATAATATTAGGTAGCATTTTGTAAATAGTTATTTGGCCAGTGGAATATACAACCATATCATTTCCAATTGGTGAAATTTGCAAAGACATTCACATTTAAATAAAAAATGTTTAAATAAATATAAAAGTTATCTAAAATAGCTAAATAAATCAGCAAAGTGCTACATTTGTCATTGAACTACCGAACATTTTTCAAACCTGTATATTAATTTTAAAAAATCTACAATTTTAAAGTGAAAAATAACAAATAAAGTCCCTTGCTGATTTATTAAGCTATTAAAAACGATTTTTTTTAATTTAAACTTTTTCTATTTAACTGTGAATGTCTTTGTAAATTTGACCCATTGGAAATGATATGGCTAAATATATCCTCATATTTCCTATTGTGCTATAGTCTACTGCGCATTCCAATAATTAATATTTTAAAGAAACTGACAGTAATAGTTATAATTACATTTAATAAAGTTTGCTACTGCACGTATATATATGAATGATACTAATGGCATGTTTGCTTTTAGGTAACAAGCTTCGTATCAACAAATTTCGTGATTGGTTACTGCAGGATCTCGGACCGACGGATTTAAAACCCAACCCATTGGCTTTAGAAATATTTAGCTATTTGGCATATGAAACGATTGCACAGGTAACTAACATGATGAAATTTATTTTACACATTATATAATCACATTTGATTATGTGCATATTACTACAACTGACTACAACTTTGATAATGATAAAATGATGATCCATGCACAATTGAAAAATTGTAATGTTCACTCGAAGAACGTTTGTTAAAACAAATTTGTTACCTCTGATGATTTATAAATGAAAAGGCATGTTGCATGTTTTGGTAGAATACCATGGGCATTCAACTTTATGTGCATCTCAACGCAGTCTCTGGATTTGGTTAAATGGATTAGCAGTTATATTCATTTTGCTTATGGATTCCATGATAATCATGCATTTTAATTCATTTTGGTGTGTTACTATTTAGATAGTGGACCTGTGCTTATTGGTCAAGCAAGATACGAATCCGTCAATGGAAGACTCGATGTTCCGAGGGATGCCTCCGACTTATTTCAATCAAGATTATCCAAGTGTCCAGGCTCCAGCTTTAAAAGCAAAATGCCCCTCTCCTCATCTTGGGTCGCCAATGCAGTCTGTTAGCATTTCGCCTCCAACCTCTCCATCAATGCAGACATCCTCAGAAAGCACAGCTCTATATGGGAGCTCAAAGTTAAGATGCGAGAAAAGAAAAAGGGTAAGCTTCCAGAGTATTTCAGTTTCAAGGGACAAATATCAGATTTTGTTGCAGTATTTTTTATATTACAAAAATTGAAAACGGTAGTGCTTCCGAGATGAATATTTTTTTGTTGTTCCGATTATGTACTAAGAATTTCTTCTTAAATTATCGTTCAGAGTGGATCTAGTACCAACTTTGAAATTCCCGATAGTCAAGCAATACAGCCTGCTGATGTTCTGGAGGCCATTCGTCGCTACTATCAATCGCAGACCGGACCAATGACACCATTTTCGGTAAGTTTGTTTTTGAGATATGTTTGCAAAACCCGCAGTACCATATAAAACAAGGTATCTTATATATTGGTAGAAACACATTCGAAATTGCCAAATACACATTAAAACATGAAATACGTTCCTATTAACCTAGAATTTAGTGAAAAATGACTTTCGATTAATTAAACTGTTAGTATCATTGTGGCCTGCATGCTTCTTGCTTGACTAGAGTTAGATCACACACTTATTAAAACAGATTGCGAATATTTAAACCATCAAGCCAGTTATACTACCAGAAAACTTTTTAAGAGTGCATATCAATAACAAAAACAGACAGTGGCATTGCTGATAAACAATTATCTTTATTAAAGTGTTTTTACATCCATGTTTAAATGCGCTTTTGTATCTCCCTTTACATTGTAGAAAGTACACATACTCCCACTTGGTAGAAAACTGTTATGCTGCTAATTCTTTCATCAGCGAACAAGAAGAAAACGTTGGTAATGTTCAGTTAAGTATTTTCTCATCTGACATTTGTTAATGAAAATAAAGGTACAGATGCTGTAAGATGACTTTTCCTCAGCAGTGTTTTTATTGAGTTGCTCTCGTCTTGGCAATGCTGCCGCCTTTGGTTTTCTTATCGCGTTTCTTCAGAGAGTCGATGTTACCTTTCAGTACATTGGAATATGCCTAAATCAAAAATATTTATGTGAAAACAATGTCATTGAGCTGCGAATTTCTCCTACGTAACGCAGGTAGGAAATGATACAACAGACTTGCCATTTGGAATTTGTTGATGTCTTTAGCATGAACCACAGTGCTGATCTTTTTGTTTGCTAGTTTTGCCCGAATCAAGCATTGGTATTCTGAAGGTGGAGGTGGTGGCCGACTCGGTGCCTTGGAAGGTCGTGGATCAGGTTTGGTTCTGCCATCGTCTGAAATAAAAGAAAAACACATGCATACCACAAAGTATGAATATTATAATTTGTGTCACGACTTTAATAAACAAAACATGACCTAAGTAGCAAATACGGTATGCAAGGGAGGCGGCACATATTATATAGAAATGGGTTGTCTTTGATTTTATGTTCTTGCAAACACAGTTAAAACCTTTCAAAGGATGAAATTCCACCACAACCCTTAATATTATGAATGAAATGTCTTTGTGCATGTAGTCCTAGCCACATGTCACCTATACAGACTGACGTATGGTAGCTAGTAAAAGGGGTGGCGGACTCTATATCCTCTACTCATCAAATCTCGGAACTGTGTGACATTTTTCCTAGTTCTTATACATTTCTGCTATTTATAGAACATTTAAAAATTGATAAGGCTGTGCACTTACATCTTTTCATAGTAATGCTGAGTGCACCACCGCTCCTCGACTTCTGGAACATTCGAGTTAACTCGCTCAAAAACTGGAATAAAACATCAAGAATAGAATTAAGCATACATTTAACTCACACATATTTCACTTCAAATTACATTAACACAGACAAATGTATATTTACCGCATCATATTCAAGAATTGCCATCTTACAACAACACGCACTGAAACAAAATTTTCACGTGGATCAATCAATGATGTAGCGTAATCTAGACGATTAATCCCTAACTGGCTTCCAAGAATCTTTAATTTGGTAATTTCAAGTTTTTTATTTATAATTGTGTTAATTACTGGCTTAAAATAAAGTTTATTTAGTTTAATTTATTATGGAAAATTCTAGATAATAATTAATAAATGCATAGTTTAAGAAAATGTATTGATCCATTTCGGGTCGTGGAAATTTACTAGTGCTGTTATTCGGCAGCACTGGCGGTTATGGCGTCTGCTATATGCTTGCAAAATGGCTTCACGTTGTTCAATGAGGTTAAACATCGCTGCTTTCAAATTACGAAATCGGTAAGTATTTGTCTCTAGTTTTGCTAAAGATTATACGTATTTGAGCCTTGTGAAATAACTAGTGCATTATTTAATATTCAAATGAACTTTAGTTTATCAGGGCAAAAGAGTTACATCTGCCTTACACAGGCACTCATTGGAAAATCATGGCGGGGATTCTGTTCAGATTCGAAATCCAATGATAATGATAATAAAGTGGACGAAAAAGCAAAAGGTGGTGTTGCTTTACCTGAAACGCGTACAGATATCGATTCCAAAGTTGCAGCCACTGCAAAGAAAGAAGCTATTTCGAAACAGTTATTGCAGCAGATTTTGTCAATGAAGGTGAGCTACCTGCAAGCATAGTGGAGACATTACTGTCGAATGTCATTTTTATGTGTACCCACAGTACTGTCCTTTAAAAAATTGTAAAGAATTATATTCATGCATTCATTTTTGAGAGGATAGACCATTACGATCCAAGCAACACTCTAGAGTGTAGCCAGCATTGAGTTGGATTGAACACGGTCATGACAAACTCGCTGTACATTATATTAGCTATTCTGCATTACATATTTTACTCTTGATTTGTTTTATTAGCAACATAATATTGGCATTGTCTAAATAATAAGTTTTTAAAATAGAAATAGCAGCTGTAATAACAAAACATGTTTTCGTTTAAATTCTAAGATTACTGGAAGTGAGGGAAACGAAGAAAAAGAAACACTAAATCTTGCAAGGCCTACATGGGGAGACAAAAAACAACAAATGAAGGAAAAGAAAAGGATCGAGAAAGAAACTCAGAGGTGATGCATTTAATAAGTTTCATGTTTTAGAGAAAGATGCTACACGTGAGTTTTGTACTATCTCCTTAGCTTTAATGAGATGATATCTGGCTTACTAATTCAAAAGAATGTGGAAGGGTTGAAATGCTTGTTGATATCAAAAAATGACTATTGCTTTACCACTTTTGGTTGATTTATTGTGACTGTAGTGAGCATCCAGATATGGACCCAAAGATGGTTTCTGCTGTTAAAGATGTGGCTTCTAATCTTGGAGGAAACATTGAAAAAACTGAATCTGAATTACTACAGAAATTACGAAGTCACGATGCTGAAACTGATGAATTGAAAACTAGCATGTCATTAGGGTAAGCTAATAATGTGCAAAATTATAATGCTAAAACGTATTTCTCCTCTTTAAAATAAAATTCAAGTTTTCTTGTAATAGGAACTTATTTGCTGGTTTGAAAATTGATCGCACGCGTGCAACGACTGATCCAGGAACCCAAGATCGGAAATCGAGATCAGTCTTTTCCGGTGATATTTCAGATGAAAAAAGAGAAAAGTTTATGCATTATAAGCAACATTATGAAACTCCAACAACAAGGCCAAGGAGATTTGAGTCGCTAGCTATCAAAGATAGGTAATAACAGTTTTCCGAAATGTTGTATATGCATGTTAGGATCTGACATTAATCGACTTGTTTTAGATCTGCGATTGATTTGTTTGGAGCGCCTCCTCTCAACATTTTTACGAAAGAATCTGGTGCTAAAGAAGCTCCAGAATTAGGTAAGCATTTGTTTAGCTTTCACAAAAAACTGAAGAGTTTTATCTGTCATAAATGTTTGAAAATGTGTCTTAACAACCTTCTTTGTTTAAAAGCACATGTTTAAAGAATTTTGTTGAAACAAATTTAAAGCCAATTTTATCAGTGAGTTTATTACAGTGTTAGCTAAGATATATTGAAAATGAATTTAGCTATTTTAGCAGAAATTCTTATTCTTTGAAACGGATTTTAATATCGAATATATATTTCATGTCTTCACTGCCAAAAATATCATTTATGCAGTGGTTAAATTAACTCGATGCAGATTTTCCTGTTTTGGAGACATGGGATAAGTTAGAAGAACAAGAGCTACAACTCCTTGCTGTGCAACCCTTTGTAAATGCATTTGAGGAGCAAATTCAGTGGACAAAAGAGGGAAAGTTATGGAAGTTTCCTATCAACAATGAACAAGGTAAGAAACAGTGCCAATAAACAAAAACGGGGAAATTCTTATTATAAATTTGCTATTGAAAATAATTAAATGTTTTTTTTTTTTAACTTGAAAGGCCTTGATGAAGAAGCTCAAGTAGGATTTCATGAACACGTATTCTTGGAACCTTTGATTGAAGATTTTCCCAAAAAAGGACCTGTTCGTCATTTTATGGAGCTAGTTCTTGTCGGCCTTTCGAAAAACAGTTACCTCACTGTTCAACAGAAAAAAGATCACATCGATTGGTTTAGAAGTTACTTCAAAGAAAAGGAGGCTATATTGAAAGAAGTAGGAGCTTTGGGTTAAACATTGGAAAACGTTTGTGTCTCAACCAAGTGCATTGTATGAAGGTAGTAAAGTAATCTTAACATTTTTCTACTGTCTTGTAATTTATTGCCTACTTACAGAAGCTTTTACTTAAATTTGGAATGAATACTATAATTTATATCAATTGCCCTGCTTGATATTTAATGTCATGCTCCAATTCAATTAAAACAGGCTTTTTAATAGCAATTGTAGTTTTTGAAAATCTGGAAGAAAAAAAATTTAAATATTTTTAAGCGCCATCTTTTGATAAATAACTGAGTTAGCACAGGTATGTTGATGACGTAATGATTACGCTCAGGTGTTAAATAAGGCCAGGTAAGATAATGAAATACCGATTTTTTATATGTTATTTTATAAAATAGGGAAGAAAAAGAACGTGATTCATTTTACAACTATTGTTAACTGTATTAGATACAAGAATGGCATCAAATTCATCGTTTCCATTCCGATATTCAAGTTGTTTTTCGTACAAGCCAAATGGCATGGATTTTCACGATGAGGAAGACAATTTTGTAGAAGCCGATCCGAAAAGCAATTCAACATTTACAATGCAAGACCAAGATGACGAGCAAATCATTCAGAGGAAATCTTTATTACCAAAGTATCAATCAACCTTGAAGTTAATAGATAATCGATTTGCACAACCCTATTTCTTTTGTCCAATGTTGCCAAAACAAAAGAACGCTGACTCGGCTCATTTTGACGAGGTCGACCATCATAAATCTGATGTGGAGATTCTGGACAACAACACAGTGTCTGGGACAACGTCTGAAAATTTGTTAGACGCTCAACCAAACCGAAGCGCAAATGTCAACCGTCGCTTCATACCATTACAAGTTGTGAATAACGCATACTCTCAGGCCAATTTTTTCTTGCCAAAACCACAGATTTTGGCATAATTATAAGTGCTCATTAATTCTGAATTCATAGTTGAATTGAAAATACTACATGCATATACAGCACAATTGTTTTTTTGTTTTACTGATGAGTTCTTGACTATATAGTTATATACCTAGTACATTTTTTGTTGCGTTATCACGGACAAAAGTTGTATTTTCATAAAAAAATACATAATGGTTGTTATTAAAAGAAAAATTTGATTTTAAAAAACAAGGATACCTTTTTCATAAGTAATAAAGGCAAAACTAATACTGTGGGAATTAAATGTAGAGTATTATTTAGTCTAGCAGTAGGTTTTATATAATTTTTATTTTTATTAAACATGCTGGAATTAGAACTTTGATGTTTGTGAAACTTCTGGTTTCTAAATGCGGTTGTTTAAAACTATTGGAGTTGTTTTATAATCTCATTAAACTAATTCATATAGATCATATTACACAGCATATAGTATGTGTATTTATTTGTATGTGAAGGAAATAACATTAGGGGTGATCCATAAATTATGTCACACTTTTTTGCCTCTTTTTAAACACTCCCCCTCTCAGGGTCACAATTGTCACAAAAAACAAACAACCCACCCACCCCCCCTAGGTGTGACATAATTTTTGAATGGCCCCTTACGTGCTTACTTATGGGTAGGGATATAAATGTCTAATGTAGGGAATTCAATTACATGGTATTTTGTAGCACTGGATTGTGCGAGGGTATATTTCATTCAGCGGCTGTACTTGAATTTAACGTTTGCGATTCATAAAGGCGTTTTCAGTTCTTTTATCTCTAAAATGGTCGAACAACTACTTGAAATTAGTGAAGATGAAGCAGCGCTATACGATCGTCAAATACGTCTTTGGGGTTTAGACGCCCAGAAAAGGTTTGTGGTTACGCGTGTGCTTTGCTTCCGTAGGCCTAACTGTCATGTAGTTTCGTTTCAATGTTATTCATTCTAAAAGTTGCCATTGTTTAATCAGGCTTCGCTCTGCCAAAATATTGGTAGCAGGTCTTAATGGATTGGGTGCAGAAATATGCAAAAACATCGTACTTGCTGGAATAAAGTCGCTAACACTTTTGGATAATGCGAATGTAAGTATGGAAAGGAAAAGTTATGAAACTTGCTATAGTGTGGCTGATTTGCCTGTTAACCCAATAAAATCCTTATCGTATAGTCATGGTCTTATTATGTAAATTGTGAACGCTTTTGCATGTTTTGAAAATCTTTCACATACTGTCAGATCAACACTTCATCTAGAATGAACAGGATTCATTCGCATTACATAATGTAATTTTCGTTTATAGGTCACAGAAGCAGAGGGTTGTGCACAGTTTTTTGTTACGAAAGAAGATATTGGAAAAAATGCAAGTCCTTATTTCATTATCACGCATAAACAAAAAATCAGCACGATGCAATTTTCAATTAATTTTCAATCCTTTATTTATGACAGAGAGGAGTTTGCTCTTTGCCTAACATCCAACAACTTAACCCGATGGTTGAAGTGAGTGCGGACACCGATAAAGTTGAGGATAAACCAGATGATTTCTTCTTAAAATTTGATGTTATTTGCCTAACGGCATGCTCGAGTAATGTCTCAATTCGTATTAATCGCCTCTGTGATAAGAACAACATAAAATTCTTCAGCGGAGATGTTTGTGGCTTTTTCGGTCACATGTTTGCGGATTTGGGAAAACATGAATACGCAGAGTAAGAAGAATTATCAAAACGAGATATTGCAAATTTGTAACAATTCGCTGAAAGCTCCATAGTGTCTTCCGATATTATGATTTAAAATTTAAAATTTTAGGGAGGTTACTCAAACTGCCGTACATGTAGAAAATGAAAATGGTTCCCCCGCTGCTAAGAAGGCAAAATCTGAAATTAATACTAAAACGGTTAAGAAGGTAAATCTCTCTAACCTAATTATGTTTAAACTTTAAAATTGTTTAAGTTAATTTGATTGTTTCCATTTTGTAGACTATATCATACGTACCTTTGGAAACTGCATTTAATGTAGATTGGACCACGAAGTCCAATAAACCTAGAGTGAAGCGACTGACAAATTCCTATTTCATCATGAAAAGTAAATTTGTATTTTGTTGCATGGAAATGTAAGCATTCTTCAATTGTCAGCTGTATAGAACATTGCCTAATAACTGTAAAACACTTGACTATGAAGTTATCGACGATTTTGGAAACCTGTATGGAAGAAAACCGCAATTGTCATCAAAAAACGAGGATATTGAATCCCTGCAGAAAATTCAGGAAAATCTCGCCAAACAAGTTCCTTTGGAAAATCTGGTAGAAACGTTTGCACGGTAAGTTAAATGATATCTGGTTTAAAGCTTGATCGTATGTAATTAATTAATGGCAAATTATGCTAATATAGTCTTTCTCAATGTGTTTTTTATTCTAGGAATTGCTTCTCTGAGTTGAGCCCAGTTTGTGCCATTGTGGGTGGTGTTCTGGCTCAAGAAATTGTCAAGGTAAGCTTTTTTATTTTCAGAATACATTTGGCCAGGAATCTTGTTGGGTTACTTGTGTTATACATTGTTAAACAATCTTTTCTTGTAAAACAAAAGAGCAAACAAGACAATTTTATATTTATAGCTTGACATGATAGATAGATAGTTTTTACTCCTTTCAAATGGTAGAAAATGATTGGGAAGTGCCAATCTGTGCATAGCAACTTTGCTGAGCAAATACTGCCACCTAAGGGCTGTTTCTAAATTGAGCATATTGCTCACAAGGCTCTGCTCACGCGTTGCTCAGGATCAGTTTGTATTCACT
>JAQGBW010001842.1:0-22949 GCA_034698625.1 Julus scanicus | reverse complement strand
ACAACATGGCGGCCAGGTAGAAAATATGGTAAAATGGTCACGTGCTTCACGCCACTAGCAGGAGCGCCGATCTTTTTACTTTTTGTGAGGTGCGTCAGGTGGGAATTGGCACGCCATTTTGTGAGGTTTCCGGTTTGAGGTTTGAGGCTTCAGTTGTGAGTGATTTTCGCCAGGTGGGAAACAGGCTTTACCGTGCATTGCCGCACATGGGTTCCAACCTATAAACCCTTCTTGTATTTACATGTGTTTTTCAATCACTTTGTAATCCAAGTTTTTGTAGTTTTATACTAATTTTTTTTGTGGAACTCTTGTGCTTGTCTTGATGATTAAAAAAGTAATGATTCCGACATGTACCAAATCTTTGGTTAAAACTTGTTCTATAGCGCGTAATGACGTTATATAGGATCATCTTATAACTCTCAGGTCAGAGTTATAAATACGAGAAAATGGCGTGCTAAATTACACCATCGTCTACAAACAAGACATCCGTTTACGTAACGTTGTCATTCCTTCTACGGAATCCCTATAAAAGTAACGAGTGAATTAACCTGGATTCTCCGGGATTTCATTGGCCGTCGTAATTCACCATCTTTTCCATCTGTGATGCGACTAATAGCCAGTTCCGCAATTAAGGCTTGTATAAATGTTTTCCAATACGTAAAGTTGGGGTTAACGAGTTTACGATACACTAAAATATTCAATAAGGGCGTATTGATTGATATTGATCGATCATAGATGGGTACTGGCACCCCTTTTATGCGGCTTCGGAATTCTGCCACTTCAACGTCCATCCAAACGCTCCTGGGCGTGTACTTTTCTTTTAAGCTCCTTGGTAACATGCGAATATAAACTCAGTGCATTTACTGCTCGTTAAACATGATAATCGACCTTCAAATCGAAAGTCTAATCAGGACAATGTCAGAAATGAAGGGGGGAAAAAAGCATCACGAAGATGTGATTGTTAACTTTGACGTCAAGTTGCCTATACATAATTGGGCAACTGCACGCAGATTTATGTTTGTTTATCGTTAACGGAGTTCAGTGTGGTTTAAATGTGAGATGCGAATGTATTTTTAACCGTTAATGTTTCGGAAACATGCGACTGTGCTTATACTTGTGTTGGAGATTGAGACTTAGCTTGGAGCCTTCCTGTTTGGACGATAAAGTGAAGTTACACTGAAAACGCAAAATGTGCAAAAAAGCACATCAAAATGTGTCAAAAAGTTGCGCAAACATAAATGTGTAAAATTACATATTTTTTAAAGTCAAAATGCACAGTAGTGTGTTTTGAAAACACTACTTATTGGTTTCACATTTGGTTTTCTTTTTTTCACATTTGGTGTTCTTTTCTTCACATTTTGAGTTTTCAGTATACATCATTTTGAATTTTCATATTTCAAAATGGTAGAAAGTTACATTTTATGAATTTTATTTTTATGGTGCTTTTTACACATATTAGCCCAATTCATGCAGGAATTGCTTGGGCACTGTAAATATTTGGGAGACAGATTCAAAAGAAAGGTTTTAATTTGAATGACGAAAAACAAAATTCTTACCACAAATTAAATGCATGACACTTCCCAAGTAACCAAAACTTGTTGGGCCAATGTTGGAAAACATTGCTTTGCCAATATAAATGCATTGGCAATAATATATATATATATATACATATATTATAAGTGATCACACTGCAGATCACACTTACTGTAATGAATGCAAGGACAAAAACCCAAATCAATTAGTCTTTTGCTTTGGCAAACGTGATTCTCCATCTTTCGAAGTGTGAAATGCGAAATCTCTCTTCAAGGCCCTTACACATTTTGAAAAATCAATACTTTATACGCAGTTCATTTAATTCGAAGCGTCACAGTAAAAAATGTTAACGGGAAATCCATAGTGTAAATTAATTGTTCTTTAACTGTATGGTCTTTTATCAAAAATCTGTGCAAGTGTTAATAAGAGGTTGTTAAAATTTGACTCATTCACAGAAACATGTTTCAGGTCATGTTTAAATTGATAAAGTATGTTGGATCTGCGCATGCGTGACAGGAGCTGTGTATATATATTTACAGTATGCCTCAGAGTTTTAAAAATATGATTCCTGTGTTTGCTCAGAACCATTATACAAACTTCACGTTTGGTAAAATAACGCTAAAATTGGAAAAAATGATAGTGCAATTTGCCCCCACTCTATCCTCTATAACTTATTAGTTTATGACGTCATAACACACGTGGCGGTTCTATAAATACATTAGGCGACGCTATGGGAAGATTTATCTCTTTGTTTGGAGACAAGATAGTGATTTACGATGATTTAACATAGAAAGCCATCTTCACAACATCCTGAATTTTTCCAAAACGTAATTACAGAACAGAATTTCTTGCTCACATTAGATGCATTCTTCATCATCACACATTTTTCTCATAATTCGAATTTTTCTATTCCTAATGTTAAAGTAAGTTTCGTCATACACTGCATCATCACTTTGTGATTCATTTGAAATGTAAAATTTAGTTATTTTACCTAGACCAGACTTTTGAAAACTGTCTGATAAAATTAAATTTGACTTATATAACACGATGTAGTGTCGAAACTAGGTTAACGTATTGTTAAATTTAGCATCACAGAGTCGCATCTTTTTTGTGGTTCTGCGCACGAATGATGATAATAAATGTCTACAAGATTGATTCATAAACAATTTAAATTTTTACAAAAATTTGCATCATATCTATGAATTATACAATTTAAAATTTTAGATTATACTAATAGGTTCAAAAGTTGAACATTTTACATTCATATCAAAATGCAGATGCACAATTTTATTTATGTTATTTTTAATATGGTCTTTAAAACATTTTGTCATCGATACATTCACAATCCATCTTTAAATGAACTGATACAAATTTCGAATAGTCATTTGTGAAATTCTCTGGCATTTTTCATGAATAACATCGTTACTTATCGGATCTCAACCAATGCTATGTTACGAGCTCTATGCACTGTTAAATCAGGTGATTGACGAATTTTCAGTGTTGTCAAGTTAGGTTCTTTCAATGTAGCAATTTAGAAATTACATCCTTAAATTTCTTAGTTTTTCCCCTCATTATTTTGTTCATCCCTGTACGCCTTTATAGGCACTGCACAGGATGGCCACAAAAAAAGGAAGAACATTTTTTTCATAAATTCAGAACTTTTGTGTTTTTTAATCGAAGTAAATCCAATTTCGCACAAATATACATAGGCAACAAGCTTATATGAACAAAACAGCTATTTCAATTTGTACTCGAAGTGTCCTTCATCCGCTGCTTTGATTGAAAAACAAAAAATTAAGGATTTTATGAAAAATGTTCCTTGCTTAATTTGCGGCCACCCTGTATATTCGATTTCTACTGTATTACATTTCAAATATGAAACATAAGTGCCTAGAAATCAAATGACCAGAAGATGGCCAAAAAAATCTTCAACAAAAAAGCATCATCAAAATTCGGACTACTTCGTTAGCTACCTGTTTAAGAGAGCTTTTATTTGAATTGTATTGTATTAATGCAGGAAGTTCACGCATAGCTTGTAGTGGTTTTTCGGTGAAGTCAAATATAAATTCTAAACTTTCCTCATCTTCATCGTCATCTTTCACACTTAGCTGTTCATTTTACTATGTCAACGCTTTCAATGGTGCACTTAAGGATAAACTATTTCAGTCGATAAAGTGTCAAATCATTTAGAACATCTAAAGTTTCGTACAATCTTCTTTTTATTCTTCTTAAGGACACAATTCCCCTCGATTTAGAAATAAAAATCTTAAAAATGGATTTTTGATGTACTGATGCTGGATGTATGAAGTGAAAAATCCCTCATTAAGTGTTCAATCCTATTTTAAAATATATATATTTGAGACTCGCATATGCTGTCATATAAATCACTGCAAATGTCTCATAAGGAAAGCTTCTGAGGTTTTCACGTACCTCACATTGTAATGTTCGTAGTTCTTTTAAATGTTAAAGGAAATTGAGTTTCATGGGCTTTTATTTCCAAGCAGTACACGATTTTTATCATTTTATTGCAAATAGCTTTGTAAAATTGTAACTTCAATTCAATTCAACTCAGTACCCTAATGTCAGCAAATAAATGCCTCCTACGTCAGTAGCGACTTAGACATAATTGCTAAATTGATTTTTTTAATAAATCTTGACTTTCGCCGGGAAGGCTAATCGTCTAATTCAGCGGTCGGGGAACTTTTTTAGCCATTATTCCAAAATATTTTTGCGCAAGTCGTTTTACCCCCCTTCTTTCCCATTCTGAAAAGAAAACAATCAATGTAAATTTTAAATAAACATTATTTATTGAATGTATTTACATTGTTTAAGCTTGTAAACATAGTAACACGTTTATGAAATAGCAATTTAAATATTAGAAAAATTTCCCTATTACCCACAAAATTTTCATTTTTACCCCATTTGGGGTAATTTACCCCGGTTCCCCGACCGCTGGTCTAATTGCATGCAAAAAAAGGACCAATAGTAAGCATCCGTCTTGGCACGAAGCTCGGTTAAAGGATTTGAGTGATTATGTCTACTGCTATAGTAGTGGAATAAGGAAAATAAGATGTGAATTTTAAGAAAGATTAAAACATTTGAATAACCCCACTTTTTGGGGGTCTGGACCTCAATGTGTCCTAATTTAGAGAGTTGAGCATTACTGTCACACTAGCGATATGTTGATAACTGCCCTTAACAAATCTGGCTGCCCTATGCTGGACCATCTTTATATCGTGAGTACAAAGTGAGTATTTAAAGTGCCATCACGAGGCTCAGCTCGTCTGGATACATTTAAGTATAATTGTTCGTTAGCTGTTGATTGGCTGCTGTCATATTTCAGGTTGTTGGGCTGCTGCTAATATGACGGCTATAACGGAAATGCAGCCAGGTGGCAGGTATGTTGATACTGATATTAGTGAGTAATTGTGATATTAGGTCTGTTGGGGGAATGGTGGGAAGAGGTGGTGATCGTGCTATTGTCATTGTGATTTGGGTGTTTGTGCAGGTGTAGAGGAGGTGTTGCCAGTCATTTAAGTTGTGGAATCACAGAGGGGCAAAGGTTTTGAGGTGTTATGTGTATGAATCCGTTTTTAGAACAGGCTGTAAAAGGATTCGTGCATAAATGCACACCTATACCTCGGCCTTTTTTTAATTATGTCACTTTTTCGATTTATGGAACGCAATGCATGCCTCGTTATACAGCCAAAAAAACTTATGTACGGGCAAAACACTGTCAGATATATTGATTCGTTATACGGCTTTTCGCTTTATGACCAACTTTTCCAGAATGTATCTAGGCCGCAAAGCGACATATGGGTGTATAGCAATTTTTTAAGAAAGGATGGGATATTGTGATGGTTTTAAATAGGAGTGCAACATTTCAACATTGGATTTGTTAAGAGACTTTGTATACACCGTGTATTTAACAATATTTAATAATTTTTTTATAAACATTATATTACATTACAAAACGTTGAAATTGC
Source organism: Julus scanicus (assembly GCA_034698625.1). Lineage (NCBI taxonomy): Eukaryota > Metazoa > Arthropoda > Diplopoda > Julida > Julidae > Julus > Julus scanicus. The sequence goes on along the minus strand of JAQGBW010001842.1, from coordinate 17,430 downwards.
ATATTCTTATACAAATATACTAATTTTATTATGCAGTATTTCCACTGTACTTCAGTAATTTTTTTGGTATGGAGGATTAAGCTATCTAAACTAACGTTCATGCGCTGTATTGACACAAACTTTAATAAGGTACATATGCTTAAAAGCTTATTTTTCCAAACATACATAGTTACTATATGTCTTTTATGCATTGTCTCCATTACGTATTGTTCGTTTTAAGCACTAGTGAATAAACACTTAATTTCTCGTTTAAAATCGCTGTGGTGGCAACATTTGATAAACCGTGCATGTCTGTCTTAACAGATATTACGGCATGGATTTTAAATCTTCAACGTATTCGTGTATTATATCAGATGTTTGCAGCATGTTTACAAATAAATTGAACATATTGGATAGCTGAATAAAGCGCCTGGAATCATTAAATCCGGTCTACTAATTACCTAGAAAAAGAGCATGGATTATGGGAGTTAAAAATAAATTGCACATATATTAGCTGACTAATATTCCTATTAAAATAATCCATAATTTATATGATTTTGTAATTTTTTATAAAATTACTTTAAATTTTATTTTTTAATATTTTTAAAAATATTTTTCCATATTTCTAAAGGCATTTTCTGAATTCTAATGGACGTTTTAAACAAGCACTTTCATTGTATGAAATGCAATATATTCTTACACGGCCTCTAATTAAAAAAAGGAATTTCCAATTACAAGTATTCCACGACATTTTCACAGATTTTTCTGAACGAAAATTTCCTGATCTCAAAGGGAAACTCCAGAATAAAATTGGTGTTAGGCACAATATCCGACTTTCCCTAGATTTTAAAAATTCAAGTACATGGGAAACTGGAGACATTTCTTCTGGTGTCCGTTTACCCCTTTCACTGACCTTTAAAACACAATTAAACAGAACATCCAAAAACTGAAAAATACCATCATTAGTGGACGTCCATAATGACTTCCCCCCACTTTCACTGTCTACATACCAACAGCCTTCCTTTCCCCTCTTGAGGAAGTCTTTTTTGAATGGCCCCTAAGGCGACAATTCAGTTTTGACTGCAACAACTGCAGTAATACCATAACTTAGCAGAAAATCTACTGCACTTTATTTATTTAAAATAGCTGCAGTATTTTTCAGTAAAGTGCAGTTAATTACGTAATTTAAAACTGCAAATATTTTCAAATTATGAATGGTAGAAAAATTACCTTTGTATTGCATAATACAGTAGAACCTGTCAAAATGCATACACATGAAACCGGTGAAAAATATGCTTTTAGACAAGGTCATTTATACACGGGTTTTCAAGTGGGGACCGCCACATTTTATACATTTAGAGAGGTTATTCATTTTCACAAAATGCATTTAGACAGGGTCTGCAGTAGTGCAGTAAAACTACATGATATAAATATGCAGTTTCAAATTGCAAAAAAATGCAGTCTTTTGTTTACTTATACAATGCAATTAATTAATGTACAGAAGTGCAGTAGCTGCAATGTGAACTTAATGTGAATAACTGAAGGTTTAAAACTTCAACTTTATGAAACATTTTTTTCAAATTTTTTTCCAAAATAAAATTGTCAGTATTTCATTGCAATGCAACATTTATTTTTAAGGAAATTATCGAATATGCTGTCTAGCATCAAAAACAACACTTCCGTTTCAATAAATATGTGTTGGTTGGATTCTACTTGTCATCATAAATACATTACATATGTTCTAGGTGACTGGACACCACTGGACAGGTCAGATTAAACGTTGCGTGCTAGACAGATTAGCTGGACTCGAAAACCATCAGAACTGCTTACTTTAGCATTACTAGCATCTGTATAAGATTATGTAATCACATATGACGTCAAACACCAGGGTTTGGAGTAAAACCAGCAAACATGAGGGATGCTAAAATGTGTAAATGCACTATTTCTAGACGTAATTAAGGATCGATTTTAAATTTTTTTTTATTTATTTTGTTAGTTATATTTTCAAACACCTTAAGATGATTACCAGTCGGTTTTTTGAAATGCTCTTATATCAGACTTTTCTTTGATATAAATAGTTAGATTAATCCTTGAACAGATTTAATTCTGGTTATTTATGGATCAGGATATTTATGGCATTCAGGCAGCGTGATATTTTGTACAAAAGCAGTTATATGGGGTGATCCATAAATTATGTCACACTTTTTTGCCTCTTTTTAACCACCCCCCTCACCCCTTAGTCACAATTCCCCTCATCCCTTGGTCACAATTGTCGCAAAAAACAAAGAGATCCTGGAAAGAGATCCCTCAGGACACTCTGATGAAGTTGATTAAATCAATGCCCTCGATCCCATCGCCTGTGGATAGGAAAATTGACCGTACAAACGTGCGAAGCCAGGACCAACTTTTTCAAGCAATCGAAAAAACCTGGAAAGAGATCCCTCAGGACACTCTGATGAAGTTGATTAAATCAATGCCCTCCCGGTGCAAGGCAGTGATTACAAACAATGGTTTTGCCGCTGAATATTAAGAAAACCTTTATATAATCTGCGATTGCAATTCCAGTTGCATTTGTTTTGTCCAGGGAAAACATGTAAACTTTTGTTAACTTTTATTTTTTTTTTTCATAAATTTAACTGAATTCTGCACATTTCTCTTGATTATTATGGAATGTACATGCATGTTGTTTTTTCTTTGGTTTAAGCAAGTTGAAAACGTTTATCAACCAGTTTCATATGTTTTGTCCACCACTGTATATAATTTTTCCACTAGAGGTGGCATACTGAAATTTAGTTACAATATTTGTTTTCTGCATATATACGTTTCTACATATGGTGCAATGCGTTTCCATGCCAATGTGTCCTAAATAACTGGAATGTGGTTGTAGAAATTTTCAATATATTTACAGTCTTACATCATCCTTAGTGATTTTGTATTTTTCATCATGTTGAAAAGCTGGTGTTTCTGAAATTACATGTATACACGATCCCCAAAGGGTCCATTACAAGGATTCAGTTACCCATGAAGCATTTCATGCAATTTTACCCAAAGTTGATTTGAGCCACACATTTTCCAGTTCTTCATAGGGAGAGTTTGGATTACCAAGAAACTCATTCCTTTCTGATGTTAGTAGTCCAGATCTTATAATCAGATATGGTTCAAGAATTTGATGTTAGATACCAATGCCCCATGAGCCTTCATGAAGGCATTTTTTTCTATTGTTTGGTTGGTGAACATATTTTTATACTAGACATTTCGTCTATCTCTCTTTATTATCTTCTCAATTTACTTCCTGAAAGACAAAAAAACGCTGCCTAAATTACATCGGTATTTTTATTTTTGAAAATACGACCTTGTCTAAGATAGAATACTTGCAATTGTTTGCAAAATTGTTATTTTTTTAAATTTGCATCAATTTCTTTGATAAATATATTTTGTCTGATTTTATACAGCGAGCTATAAACGTATTTTTTTAGAAAATTAATACATTTGCATTACTTAATTGGACTTGCGATTGTACGATGGGGTTTATTTCAGTGTGTGTTTTCTTATCCTCATCTAAATCGCAACGTCAGGTTTATTGTTCTATTGCTAATTAGCTAAGAGAAATTCGGCGATGACAACTCTGCAATGTTGTCGATTTTATCTCTTAATCTATTTAGATGCTGAATTCTACCTTTCAGAGTTCTTCAAGCATGGGATTTGTTTACCGAAAAACAGTTCGCTTGATTCAAATGTAGTAGTTTGTGACATTCCCCAGGGTCAGGGCCACGCGTGGCGGGACTGGACCCGGTACGGTGGAATGCGCGCCCTACCTCGGAGCGTATATTGTGTACCTTGCCCTTACGTGAGTTACGTAATGGGCCGGGGAAAGTTCGAGAACGAGCCGCATTCCTGCTGCCCAATATAAGGCGGGTGGGCCAGCAGGGGGAGGTTGTTCGTGGTTGGGGTTTGACCAGGCTGGTCAACCTCACGTTGTCTTCATTTACTTATGCTTATGTGATAAAGTTAACCAAGCCCCGCAAGTTGGCGGGCATATGTATAAATCGCGCGGTTTGTGTAAATTAAATAAGTTATTTTCTTGCTACACTCCTGGCTGGCGTGCCCTTTCTTACGAAGAGCCCTGGTAGGGTTCTTACAAGTTTAAAGTTGAAATGCATTTATCTATTAATTCGATAATTTTATACAATGGCCAAAACATACATATGTTTGATTTAAATCACCTGTTGCACATTGTGGATAGTATTAGCACAAATGCATATGCACCGATTCTTAATGAATAATATCTAAAAATATTGAAGAAAATATTGGGACTAAACACTGACCACCCTTTATATTTATGTAAGATTCAGGCCTCTTTGCATCCATATGAAAACCTAACCCTCACACACATTCCTTGCAACCATCTTCCCCTTTCCCCTTCTATCTGAAGAAATTCAATCTGCAAATGCTCGCCAACCCAAATAAAATTGTTAAAAAGCAGGTTTCTTACTTAGCACCCATAACGACCCCTGTTCCCTTTGTAACTCCCGCCCCTCAGATTGTCAGCACCTCCTTTTTTCCTGTTTCAACCCACTCATAACCACATCCAAACTCAAATTCAGGACTGATACCATCTCCTTTACACCTGTGATAACCTTCTTATAATAGCAACTAAAGCGAATCCCCCTCCCTTCCGCCTCCCCCCCCCCCCGATCTACCCCCATTACATCAGCAGAACTAATACTCTTTCTGTTATCTAACATCAATAATAACCTCCCAGCCTTATGACTAATTTTTCGTGTCGCAAGCATACTAGCCACCATCCAGCAGCCGGCAACTTTGCTCTAATTTGTTATAAACATGTTAATTTTACTATGCAAATTATGAGATGTGCTGAGACTCATAGTGTCATTAAATAACCTCTTACTCAAATTCCCCCAATATCAAACATATACATACATATCCCCTTTAGCTTTGTTTCCCTCTCTACTAATAAACATTGAACCTAATTTAACTACTGTGTGGCTCTTATGTATCCTATTGACGTCATCCTAGCAACCGCCTCCGGTCAACCCAGCACGGATGTATGACCAGATATCCAAATGACTTGGTAAGTAATGACTCATAGTGTCATCTAAAACGATTCATTTTTCATTTCCTTTTATATTTCTGTAATTTTGTAATCTTTATAGTATATAGTATTTCAAAACTAGAAATCCGATATGTATCTCGCCTTAGAGGTTCGGTTACAATGGGTTGAGAATGTATATTTATCCAAGTTTGCAGGATTTATAAATTTTATTTCTAAATGTTTGTAAATTTATAAATCACAAACTTTCTAACTAACCCTCTAAGACGATTTTACAACAGCCTTAAATTAGTACTTGCGCAATACAGACAATTCAAACTTTTACGAATTCTATAAAATACTTTAATCTGATTGTGTGTGTATAATTTTTTTAGAATTAAACTTTCGTTTAAATAAGTGTAAAATTCCATACGTTAAAATTCCAAGTTAGTTTTCGGTTTTGAAAATAAGCAACATTTTTTATTAGCTTGTTTTCTAAGAAACTCACTTCGTGGATGCTTCACAAATAAAAGTTGCAAGAGGAACATATTTATAAGTTAAATTGGCTATATATTGTACCTGGAGAAAATACCAACTTATTTCGTAACTGCGCAATTTTTCCAGAAGTTATTACAATTCGTCTTGACCAAAACAAGTTTGTTTTCATTTTGAAGGGCATAGCTGTCTTTTATAAGCCGTGACAGTTATACGATTTTTATTTAACTTCAGTAATGCTTTATTTATTATTTTTTCCACACAAAACATGATATTTATTAAGTTAAATTTGCTATAAGTGGTGAATAACACAGTGAAAAAACATTAAAATTAGTATTGGTGTTGAAGAAAGTGTAAGGATGCTTGCTGATGTAATTCATTATATAAATATGCATATTCACACATTAACTTAAACTAATTTTCCAAATTAATTTTAATTAAGAAAAGTAAATTAGATTCTGTTGAAATGTATTTTCGTATAATTTCATCACGATAAATCATATATTTACAGAAACTTTACTTTTACATTAAACACTCATTATTCTGCATATGATATGTGAACCAGCTGCTATTTATTTTAGCTAAACGATAATCTTTGGGGTATGAATGGAGCATCAGTGGCATCTAACCATTTTGGTTTTATATATTGGTATGTGCCTGTCTTGCAAATTGCAAATTCTTTCTATTTTAAGCGAAGCATCCTTTTGTGTTCTACAAACATGACTTCCTGTAAACAAAATGCTAATTTAAATTTGCATTTACATACATACACGTCGAAACTGGATTTGAATTAAGGTTGATCATGGCCATTTTATCTATAGAAAGCAAAGATTAGAAGATCTAGCTTTGTGTAAATATTCTACATCAAAGTGTAAGAGTTCATGAAAGCAAAATTAAAGGTTATCATGTCACTTTTACAACAAGAAAAATAAGTCAGATTTAAAGATGCCAGAAACAGTATCCATGACTAAATCATATTAGTGTATTTTAACAGATGAATTGCGGTAGTCTTTTTCTAATCTGCATGTTTAGCTTAATTAAAATAAACCCATTAGAGATACATGGATGGATTACGTGCTAATTAGCACATGACACTGTGAATTCAACTTAGCATTGTTACTTCCAATTAAGTGTCGATAAAACGCTTAGCTTTTAAGCTGTCGGGATTAATGATTTGCAAATTTGGTTGTCGCATAGCAAAGTTCATGTGCTCTAAGTCACATTAAACACTTGAGAAATTCTACACTGACAACTTGTTGCATTATGTCTGTTCACTCAGATGAAAGGATTACAGCATTTGATTTCATTGTGCCTAAAAATAACGAATTACATTCTCTGTTTCAATCCAATATCTCATCTCTAGGCCTGCTAGTTTCTTTTTTTGTCCCTACTTTTATCTCAATTTTCTTCTTCAAGCGATTCTATTGGATTTTCGATCTTCGATGTGTTTGTTGCTTTTGAAAATTGATCTGTTGGGAATTGGTAACTAACAAGTCCGTCACGCCAAGTCCCTTTTCTAACCCATTTGTAATTTGAAATACGAGCCATTGTTATATAGGCACAAGAGCTCGTAAAATCTCAAGAAATCCCTGGTGTACGATTGTTTGTATTTTCAGTTTACGTTATAACCCCCGCGATGCAAAATAATCTGTCAAAATCATTTATTTTAAAATGAGAAATAGATGGCAAAGTAATGTCTAGGCAGTCGGGTAGACAGTATATATCTATGGATATTTGCAGAGTTAAACTCCCAGTGTTATGAGCCTAATGAAGAATTCCTCAATTAGGAATATGAACTCATTAACATATAAATTTTACCAAGTCTGCAAACTAAGGTTTAGTTTCTGCTAATAAATGAATTAAGGGTCACATGGGTGTGTCATCAGCTTAAAGCTCATTATCTTCCCTGTTTCGACTTATGTTGTTTGTACAGGAAAAATATCTGCAAAAGAGGTGTTCCTAATCGTGCTGTTATCGAAAATACGTGTTTGCAATGCAAATTATACCAAGTCGATTAGTTGTGGTATTTTGCAAAATAAGACGCATAGGAAAATATTTGCATCGATATCAAGAATTCAATTTTATCATATCTCAATAAATGGTGATATGAGCATTATCATCACAATATTCGGAATCGTTTTATTGGCAATGCATGTTTTCCACTAATTGCAATTTGCATATTTAACCCCAAGCATCTTGTAGAAGTTTAGGAATTATAGCAATTTATATTTCAGACTTGAATTGAAAGCCACGGTATTTGCATTTATTGATACTGCGTAAAGTCTTTAAGGGATGTTTGACCTTTGCCCCTAACCGACGGCAATCGCTGATAGCACTAATGCATGTAGTGTTTGCCTCTGCATTTAAAAATTTGCCCCCTGAAATACGGCAATCACTGATAGCATCAGTGTATGCAGGGTTTGCCAACCATTTATGCTTCAGTATATTTGAATGATCTATTATTGGATGTATTGCAAAATTATTCCATGTTTAAAAAAAAAAAAAACAAGGTCTTGAATATGTTACATTTATCTCATCTCAATAATTTTGTTTTTGTCCGTAATTTATGTCTATTTTTACTATTATTATATTATTATTTTTGCATTTATCTTATATTTATTATGTATTATTAATTCTATAATTGAATTTAACCTTTCCACGTTCTCCTAATTCTTATGTTAACTGTAGCAAACAATTTTCGCTGACTTTGATCCCATTTTACTGTATGCAAAGGCATTGTGTTTCGATAAACTCATCAAGGTTGAGCTTGAGCTCAATTTGGGATAAAATGTGGCATTTTCAGCAACTGTGTTACGGTTTCTGCTTAAGCGTTAGCTTAAGATTGAGATGTTGCTTAAAAGAGGAAAAGCTTGAGATTTCATAGAAAATAAAGAATAAAATGCTTTATGAACTAAAAAAAAATATATATTAATTTGTAAAAAATTGGAGCGGATCTAATTGAATTGCATGGGTTTCTATGGTAATAAATGATTCGTTATACGGCTTTTCGCTATACGGCCTACTTTTCCGGAACGTATCTAGGCCGTAAAACGAGGTTTGGGTGTGATTTACTTGTACCCCTGAATTACGGCAATCACTGATTGCATCAATGCATCCGGTGTTTGCCTACCTTTGGGGGAAATTTTATCAAAATTTTGTCAAAAATAGCAAGTTTAAAGGCACTGTATAAAATGTGGAAATACTATGGATGGTCACGCAACTAATTCTAGCCTACATGCGATTATTTTAGCAGGGTTTTTTGTAGAATGCATGTGCGCATGCGCGACGAGTGGATTATTTATATGACCACACCGAATTTATTACAGTCAGATGGTCCTTAGGCAGAAATGAAATAAAATGCAAGCATTCTAAATGTCACCATCTGGGTACATTTGTCATTACATGTTGTCCATGTTCAATTTTACAATTTTGTTTTTGCTTGGACGGAATTAATTACGTGACTATCCCTGCTGTATTAATGTGAAGAAATACTATGCGGTACTGAAGTACTTACAAGAACACTTTATAAAACTCACCCTGTACTTTAGTTTGTCTAAAACATGATGCATTATGTTGCATACCAATTCATTTGCATATCATTTCTTTTTCTTTCTATGTCAAATTTTACGATTCGTTTTTTTATCGTGTTGCGGTTACCATAGTTTTGTTTAGTTATTATTCATGAATTAATTATAGGTTGTTTGCCAATTTCGAGTTACGAGCGTTAATTACCCTTCGCGTGTGACATGTGTAATTTGCATGATTTTTTTACTGGAAAATGTACAGTTAGTTCGCAGTTTAGGAACTTGCTGTTAGTTCCTAACTCCATATCTTTTCAAAAACAAACCACCATTGTGCTCATCTTTAAAAACCCTCCATTGCTTTATGTTCATTTTTTATTTATCTGATGTTGATTGAATCTGGCTGTTCTGATCTTCCAGGTCTCATGTGCCAAAAAAAACCCACTCTTTTCTTGCCAATATGCCACTTCCTTGCTATTTGTTCACGCTATATCTCTCCTACCCAATCAAATTGTTTATATTAATTCTAGAGATTGGTGGTTTGGACCTTTGCATTCAATTGGACTGACCCGATTAGAAATAAGCGAAAGCTAGGGCAATTAAAAATGCTTTCAGGTTAGGTTTATCGGTGACATTTTCTCGCATTTCCGCGTTACATTCACCTATGCTTTTTTATATATTTTTATTCACCATATATGAACAGTTTCCGATCGATTTGCAACATGCGTGCGTCACGAAGCCGTAAAACTCTTCTTGTCCAATAAATTTTGGTAGAGCTTTGGAAATATTAGGGCTTTGCGTAAATTGAACACGATAACACGTAGATGCCCGGCTCATAAATAATTTGCATTAATGTTTTTGAAGTGTGTTCGCTAATGCAACTGAACCTGGATTATATTCGCAAACGGACACACGTATAATTCCGCGTCTTGGGCTCTTAAATTAACATCCAAAAATTGAGATTAACAAATATTGGGTTTTCCGGAAAGTTAGCGGCAATTAAAACTATCCTAAAATTAAAGCGAATTGCTCCAAGGTCCGCATAAATCTTAAGTTATTCCAACTTGGCCACCTGACGTCCAGAAAATGTGCTCGTTTTGCAGAAGATTAATTAGATAGTTTAAAAAAAATATAATCTACATACTTAAGCCTTTTGAAAAATGTATGATTGCAATCAACTTTACCGGTTAATTAAATAGCCTTGCAGCTGTTGAGCATGCATAAATTAGTGGAAACTAGCACTGTTTTTTAGCATGCATAAAAACCTGTTTAGATTGGATTCCTGCAGGTATTCAATGTATGCAGTGCGCATGTTCATGATATTACATTAATATTTATGATGCATGTTTATAATGCACAACTACCTAGCTAAAAATAATTTCCATATTTGCAAGAATTAAGTCATGTAAGGATGTTCTTTTTGTAGATTCTTGTAGATGTTGTTGCTATGTCAAGGAAGGTTTTGATCAAACTTTTATGGTTATGGTGGGACCATGCCAACATGCGCAAACTAGGCAATTGTCCAAATTTATGTGATCCTGGGGACATAGCCTTTCTTTCTTTAAATCGTGACTTAGATTTATCACAAATCTGATATTTGAAAATCGTTTCCTAAAGTTATTTGAATTTCCTGTGGGAACAGCAGGGAATCCAAAAGTTAATAGGATTCTTATTTTTCCTAGATTTACTTCAAAAACTCCTAGAAATACAGTTTCATTTTAAATATGCTTTGAGTATTTATATAATTTCTGTTTTTTAAGAAAAATCTGCTATAATTTGATTGATGTTTCTAAGTTTATTTTGGATTTCACATTTTGGACATCAAAATGTACAACTACAGTAGAACTTGTCTAAATGCATACTCTTGAGACCAGTAAAAAGATGCTTTTAGACAAGTTATGCTTTTAGACAGGCTCATTTATATACACGGATTCCAAATCGGGACCAGAACATTTCATGATTTTAGAGAGGTTATTCATTGACACAGGATGCATTTAGACAGATTCTATACTGTACAGTTGAACCTGTCAAGATGCATACCCTTGGAATCGGCGAAAAATATTTTTTTAGACAGGTTCATTTATAAATACGGGTTCCAAGTCAAGGCCAGATTATTTAATGCTTTTAGAGAGGTTATTCATTTACACAACATTTTATGCTTTTAGAGAGGTTATTCATTTACACATTCTAAATGAATACTCTTGGGATCGGTGAAAAATATCCTTTTAGACAGGTTCATTAATAAATAAGGATTCCAAGTTGGGGCCAGAACATTTAATGCTTTTAGAGAGGTTATTCACTTACACAGGATGCATTTAGAGAAGTTAGTTATTCATTTCCACAGGATGAATTTAGAGAGGTTATTCATTTACACAGGAAGCATTTAGAGAGGTTGTCCATTTACACAGGATACATTTAGAGAGGTTATTCATTTCCACAGGATGCATTTAGAGAGGTTATTCATTTACACAGGAAGCCTTTAGAGAGGTTATCCATTTACACAGGATACTTTTAGAGAGGTTATACATTGAAAAAGGATGCATTTAGACAGGTTTATTGTAACCATCAGTGGCAGTGCATTTAATATAGATGGGGATATCCCTGCACCAGTTTCGAGTGGTAATTATATAGGACACCTTTTCAGAATTCTTGCAAAACACCAAAAACTGGCCCAAAGTATCCATATTTGACTGTGCCTAACTTGATTAGTTTAAGTCGTGAGTTTAACACCCTGATTCCACTTTCCTCATGCTCTTTTTAGTTAGGTTTACTGTAAAAGGATGATTTACAGTAGTCATGACGTTTAAGTGATAGTTTGTTCTTTCTTGGCTAACCAACCCGCCCTATAAATACGTTGGGTCATTGAATCTAATCATCACAACTCCATTATTAAGAAGATAGTGTCTCAGGCACAAATGTGTTTTTTTCCAGCACATTTGATGCACAATGGAGGCATTAGACATTGCTATCCACACGAATGCAGCTGTTGGATCATGGCTGGAAAGAAAAAGATTAACCAAAACATGAGATTAGATGTGGATATGGCATTTTGTTAGCAGATACCCTAGAGAAATAAATCCACTTCCGGAGAAACTATGGGAGCATAACATCATTAGTCACATTCTCTAGACCTGAATTTGGAAAGCTAGAAAACTAAGCTTTGACAGAAAAAACAATTGTTCCGGCATTCAATGTGCTCTAATTTATTTTAGAAGTTTTCTACACGCCGGTTTTTGAGAACAATGCAGTGCCTCGTTAGTTAATTTTTATGGATTTTTGTATAAACTAACAATACCGTGTGGAAACGTTATATATAGCCATATGTGCCATACTTTGCCTTTGATGGTCCAAATGAATGGAATTATCTGACCATATATGAACTTGTCTCAACATACATGGACTTATCTCAACATACATGGACTTATCTCACCATACATGGACTTATCTGGCCATACATGGACTTATCCGACCATACATGGACTTATCCGACCATACATGGACTTATCCGACCATACATGGACTTATCTGACCATTCATGGACTTATCCGACCATACATGGACTTATCTGACCATTCATGGACTTATCCGACCATTCATGGACTTATCCGACCATACATGGACTTATCCGACCATTCATGGACTTATCCGACCATACATGGACTTATCCGACCATACATGGACTTATCTGACCACACATAGACTTATCTGACCATACATGGACTTATCTGACCATACATGGACTTATCTGATCATACATGGACTTACCTGACCACACATAGACTTATCTGACCATATATGGACTTATCCGACCATATACAGACTTATCTGGCCATTTATGGACTTACCTGGCCACATATGGACTTATCTGGCCACATATGTACTTATATCTGACCACATATGGACTTATCTGGCCCCATATGAACTTATCTGGCCACATATGGACTTACCCGGTCACATATGGACTGATCCGGCCACATATGGACTTATTTGGCCACATATGGACTTATCCGGCATTATACGGACTTATCTGGCCTTTTTTGCTTTTTTTCACCCGGGATGTGAATTCGATAACAAAATTATGAGTTACTTAGATGCTTTATGATGGAATGGAATTTTAGTGGACATGTAATAAGTTGTTCCAGCATTGGTAATCACATTACGTCATCATAGAAAAATAGTTGACGTCAGTAATAACTAGACAGTATTGTGATTGAAGAATTTTGTGTTGAATCGTACATTCTTGCGATCGTTAAAACAAAAAAACTTTCATGTTATTAGCTAACATTAACACACCCATCTGTAAGAAAAATAATCATGGATTACTTTAGCGCGTGTAAATTGTTTGCGTTCATAATTTATGAGTTTATTTGAGATGTGGGTAAATATGCTACTTTTGAAACGTGAAAAATGCAGCTGTTGAAGCCCTTAGTGGACCATTAATTATGTGTATCTGATAGCAATTAAGGCGTAATTAAGCTGCACTGTCTTTGCAGTCTCCAAATTGTCTCTCTATTTAGGACCTTGGTGAACGAAAATGATTCAGATTGGCATCAATTAAATGGGTGCTCATACTTGCCCTTTTGAGTTGCACTTAATTGCATTTACTATGATCATTATGAATATCATAGGGTTCGTGTTAAAAAATTGCTCAGTTGCTCGCTCAATAATTCATCTTGTGAAAATCCCTTAGCGAAATATTGGATAAAAGCTGCTTTATTATGACAGTCAAGAGACCAACTTTTAACGCTCTCTAGAATACAAATCTGTGAACGTATTGTATGAGCTTATCATTAAAAAATCAATAAGTTATATGAACGATTTTCAGTCTGTTCCATGAACTTCAATATTATTCAATTCAGTTTTTTTTACATGTTAGCATGTCACGAGACAATATTTTCTCAATTTGAAATGTATCATAAATAACCAAAATTTGTAATAAAATAGAGAAAACAGCTGGATCTGTCAAAAAACAATTGTTAAATGTATTGTTGGGTACACTATAGAATTTTGGTGTCAGTTTTTCAAGTATACGAGGGGCGGTCAAAATGTGTTGCATATTCGTTTATTATTCAAAAACCAGATGTCGTGCAAAAAAACTGAAATAGCCATTTTAATGAGCAGGAAATTTGCTATTTTTCAATGAAGGACCCGAGTTTGTTGACACATTTATCACAACGTTTGATGAGATTGTTTATACCCCTCTCGTAAAATGCGTTAAATATGTTGGAAATGCAGATATTGCCGAACTGCAAGTTTCACATTATCGTCTGTTTGGAATTTTTGACCACTCAAGTGTTCCTTTAGTGGACCAAAGAGATGGAAGTCGCTTGGTGAAATGTCGGAGCTGCATGGCGAATGTTTCAATGTTTCCAACCCAAACATGTTGATCTTGTGGGCTGTGGCATGGACAGAATGGGGACTTCTCTTTTTGGCAGTTACAGTTTTGCGTCCTTTCTTAAAGTTTAAACACCACCTCAGTACCGTACTTTGTGAAACACAATTGTCATCATAAACTACTAACATTTCACTAAAATTTCACTCGGCTTCATGCCTTTCAAAACTGAAAAACGAATAACACTTCGTTGTTCCTCTCATGTGAACGCTTTCAAGTGCGGCGCCATTTTGTTTTTTTGATAGTTTGATCGAAATTCTGCATGAACTCTACTAACCTAAAACCAAATTTCCTGCTCTTTAAAATGGTTATTTCAGTTTTTTGTGCAACATGTGGTTTTCGAATAATAAAGGAATATGCAAGACTTTTTGGCCGTCCCTCATGCATACATATCTGGTATGGCGAAATTAAGTCATTTATAAATACAATTTACACTTAGATAATTAGGGCTTATCTATCGTGTTGCATACTATTATGCATTAATATTGAATCATAATTAATCTGTCTGTTTTATCATTCAAAAATTACAAATCAACATTTTTCATATTATAGGTCTGGATGAATTTCTTATTATTGGACCAAAATTTAGAAGTAGAATGAAAAGTGCCACTTTAACTCTGATTTTTATGAAGACGTGTAAGCTTTTCACCAATTACTCCACAGGAAATCGTTCATTACATTTTCTGCACGATATAACAATAGAAAGTTGGCATCCCAAAATAAATTACAAATAAATTGCATGCAGTTTTTTCTTCTTCTTAAACCCACATTTATCAACTTGCTTTTGGTCACCTATTATTGATTTACAGCCGAAGGAAAATGGCAGCTTGATGGATAAGTTGACAACAAAATATATTGATGTAGCAGGTAAGAACAGGATTTCTAGCTTTGATTTGTTAGTCAAGTCCCAACTGAAATAAAGAAAAATGCTCGTTTTTCTCCCATACATGTAGTGTTGGAGGACAGCGCAGTTTCCGTTATACAGGAACGATAGAGGTAAAGTTGATCTACAATACTTATACAGGGTGGGCCAAAAGTCACTCCCGCACTACTTTTTTTCCTTGTTAAATCTTATAATTATGAACATTCTGTTAATGCGGATAAATAGGAAGTCATGTGTGCTCTATTCACTGATGTTGTTAGATTTTAAGTACGATTATTTGTTCACGGAAATCAACACATTAACTTTTGACCCATAACAAATTAGGAAAAAATGTCAAATGATATTGCACAATTTAATAGCAATATGAATTACAGTATTTACAAGTTGATGTTTGATTTGATGTGACATCATGTTGATCAGTGCAGAACTGTGCCGTAGCATAGCTACCATTTTGCGTTTCCCTTAGTTCTTAAAACAATGTAACAAGTTTAAATAATTACCAATAATGACGAAAACAGTTTATTTCAATCAAATACACCGTTTTCTTCCTTTTCCTAATTTGAGATTTTGTCCTAAGTGTTACAGGTCACAAGTTATAAAGTTCATAGTTAAAATCTAACATTAATGGATAGTACACACAGGACTTCCTATTTAACCGCATTAACAGAATGTTCATCACTATAAAATTTAAGAAAATAAATTTTGGTGTGGGTTCCAAGCACCTTTTCAAGATTGTTAAACTGTAAAAATGCTTTTAAACCTTTGTTTAACTCAGCTAGGACACACAAAATGATCCTAAACATCTTGTGGCACATTATATGCTTTTAAAAGCAAAGTTACATAATATCACTTCCACTAGGTTTAATTTGTTATTAAATTAAAAATAGGATATTTTGTGGAAATACCAAATATCTCGTTTTCCTTACCCCGTTCTGGTATGATGTATATATGGTTGACGAGTCGCTAATAACCCATACCATTAATTTGATTCTAAAAGCTTATATTCCAAAACCACTAAGCAAAAAGGGTGCTTTTAGTTACTGGGATACGGTGCAGACTATATTTAGTTTTATTGTAATAATAGCTATTAATGAAATTCAACTCGTTCAATGTATGAGACAGGTCTAAAGGAAAGGTTTTTATTTCTAAGAACAAAACAAAATGTACAGCGAAAATCATGTGCATGACTCTTAGCTCAGTCATCTAGGCATTGCAACATTACAACAGGTCAATCTAACTCAGCAAAGTTCCTTCAACAGACTGCACTTGCCAGTAAATCAATTCCAGGAACCTTCCGAGTCCAGATCACTGGTCACTGGTGACCACAGGTCGAATCTGTTGAGCTGTTTAAGGGGATGTACAACCATACTATTTTCAATGGGTTAAATTTGCAAAGATATTCACAACTAAATAAAAAAAAGTTTAAATAAAAGTATTTTTTTTAAAAAAAATAGCTTAATAAATCAGCAAGGGGCTATATTTGCTATTTTTCAATATAAAATTGTAGATTTAAAAAAAATTAATATACAGGTTTGAAAATTGTTTATTAGTTTGCACATGCTGCCAGCAGGTGTCTAATTTACTAAGTTATTTTAAACAATTTTCATTTTCATTTAAACTTTTTTTATTGAATTGTGAATTTCACCCATTGGAAATGGAATTGTTGTATATCCACTTAAGAGGGATCACAACCCTTTCCTTTTCAATGGGTCAGGTTTGCAAAGATACTCACAGTTAAATGAGGGAGGTTTGGGTGGAAGAGAGAATTGTTTGGGGTGGCTTGATGGATCAGCAAGGGGCTCCGCTTGTCGTTTTTCACTTTGAAATTGTAGAGTTAAAAAAATTAATATACAACTTTGAAAAATGTCCGTCATTGCACTCACGCAGCCAGCAGGTGGCAGCATGAGATATGCAAGTTTTGAGTGCAAAAATTCAAATAATGATTTAGTAAATATTGATTTAGAAAAATCTATTATTTTAAAGTGAAAAATGACATCTGAAGACCCTTGCTGATTTGTTAAGCTATTTTAAACTATTGAGGTGACTATCTATTGAGTGCCCCTGTGGTTTGTGCCCTTTCACTTGAGAAGTGAAAGGAAGGACTGTAATC
>JAQGBW010001841.1:0-22951 GCA_034698625.1 Julus scanicus | reverse complement strand
ACCGGTAACGTGTTGCACGGGACCAAATCTCTGCAGCATAGGTGACAGCAGGTTCCACAGCACGGAGATACAGTGTCTGAAGAATGAAGGGCGAAGACCCCCAAGAGATGCGGACGACATAGGAGAATTTGCGGTAGGTAACCTGAGCCCTTGAAAGGACGTGTTTAACATGGGCAACAAACCGAAGACCCTCGTCGACCATGACGCCCAGGATCCGAACACAGTGAACTCGTCTAATAAGCGCCCCGTCCATTACAATGCGAATAGCCCGAGCTGCCCGGGTGAAAGCCAGTAGCTGTGTCTTGTCAGATCCGAAAGTGAGTTTCTGGCTAGAACCCCAAGCCAAAATAGCAGCTAGAGCAGCATTGCAGCGGGCCGCCAGGGCATCAACATTGCGGGAGGAGACAACCAAGAGCACATCATCAGCAAATGCTTGAAGGTGGCATCTGGGAGGTAGGGGAATTTCGAAGAGGGTGTCCAGGATAATGTTCCAGAATGTTGGTCCACAGCACGAACCCTGGATGCACTCACGTTGCATGGCCAGCTCTGCTGTCGAGTCCCCCAGTGTGAGTAAGACCCAGCGATCAGTGTAGTACGAGTCAATTAGAAGAAGGACATTTGATGGGCAACCCTGTGACAATAGTCGATGGCTTAGCGCGGGCCACCAGGCATGGTCAAATGCAGCTTTAATGTCCAGAGAGATGGCCACAACCTGATGACCCCGCCGCTCCAGACACTCAACACGGTGAAAAAATGTTCGCAGGGCATCAACTGTGGACCTTTGGGGCCGAAAACCAAACTGCTTCGAAGACATAGAGTGCTGGATGGAGAATGTAACTCTACCCGTGATTAGCCGCTCCAGAACTTTGCCAAGAACACACAGAAGACCGATAGGACGGAAAAAAGATAGGGCTGCATAGTCATCCCGTTGAGGTTTAGGAAGGACCCAGACAGAAGCACGTTTCCATTGGACAGAAAAATGGCCCAAGTCCAGACAGCGCTGGAACAAGGATGTAATAAGGGCAAGATGAGAATTGGCAAAACGCAAGCAAATGTCTGCAATGAGGTGGTCCGGACCGGAAGCCTTCTCTGGGTCCATCTGCTGCATAGCCTTCAGGACCTCTTCTGGCGAGAAAGCAGGGTCGTTTGGTTGGGTGGGAGGCTCAAGGCTTGTCAACCGGAGTCTGGCGTAGTCCGCACGGTCCGGAGTGTCGCGTGAGTAGAAATGTTGCAGTAGGCATTCAGCTGTGTCGGCAGGATTGGTGGTATATTTTTCTGTTGCTGTACGAACAGTGGTGGGGACAGAAGGGGCCTTGCGACTAACAACAATCCTCCGGTGTACCGACCAAACATCCTAGTCACGATGGCCAGCCAAAAACTCCTTAAAACTGCGAATGGAAGCATCTTGGATGGCGTGTTTATATTCATCACGAGCAGTATGATAAGCGGCCAAAGCCTCAATAAAAGCAGGGGAAGCTGGATCCCGACAAAGTCATGATACAGACCGTTTGAAGCTTAAGACCTCTTTTTAACAGCGGTGAGTTGGGGCGACCAGATTGGGTTAAATCTGCATCCTGAGCCTTTAAGAGGAATGGTGGCATCACAAGTGGCCGAGAGTATATGTCCGTCAATGTAGCAACAATCCTGTCGATCTCCAGAGCTGAGGTGGCCCGTGCCACATAGGCGGGTGTAAGGTGAGCATCCTGGAGGGCAAGGCTAAGGGTAGTGTCAAAAGCCTCCCAGTCTGCTCGTTTGGTCCGCCAGCGAAAAGTAGTATGAACCAGTGGCGGAGTGGTAAGGGCAGGCCGGCCGTCAACACAAAACACAATGGCATTGTGTTCCCCGGTCGCGTATGCATCATGATCCACTCTCCAGTGTTTGATGTAGGAAGTGAGATGGGTGGAGCAAAAGGTAAGATCGATGTGGGATTTGCGGATCCCTGTGGGACGTATAATTTCGAAAGTCGGGACATCTCCCAGGTTCAAGACGTCCAAATTGTGAGCTGCGAGCAAGTCAACAAGCATGTTCCCACGCAAATCAGTTCTTAGACCACCCCACGAAGGATGTTTGGCATTAAAGTCACCGCCGATCAAAACAGGCATGGGGGCAAGGGCCCTAATCGTGGTCTCAAATGCAGCCAAGCGAGGAACAGATGGGTCATCGGGCTCAATGTAGCAGCCGAGGAGGACAGTGGAACGGCCCTGAAAGCAGAGCTGAATAGCAACTGAGTTAGTATCAGAGTGCTGAGCAAGAAGGACAGGAAGGGAAGGAAGGGTACGGCGGACCAGGATAATGGACATGTTGTGAGCCCCTTCCTGAGTGTTTTGAAAGCAAGAGTAGTCAGGGTAACCACGAGCACGGCCATCTGGACCAGTGTGCGATTCTTGAATAAGGGCAATATCGATATTATTTGACCTCATGTATTGTAGAATTTCCATGGTAGTGTTGACTTACTCGTGATGAGGGGCCGTCCCTGGGTTTGGTCCTCCATGAAATCTAAAGGGGAGGAAAGTTAATTATTGAATAAATTCTATTAGGACAATAATTAATATTATATTTTAAATAAAATGATTGAATGAAACTTCATTATTGAGGGACCAAATATCTGGTCACTTTGCCAGTCAGCCAGGTTGGTTTCAATAAATTAGCCAACACTCACCCTGGCCACTAACCTGTGCGGGTGTTGGCCCTTCATCCTAAGAAAATGGAAATGGATTCGTTTGTGCAAATGTGATTAACTCTTAACATTATGCAGTAATTGTAAGTTAATTAAATGTTTAAACTAAATAAACAAATGCTTACTCCAATTAAAATCCAGGATTGGGGTGTTTTCCTTCGGCAGTCCATGTCCCTGAAATAAGAAAGGAAACATGGGTTATAACGATAACAGCTGGGCTCAACCACAACAACAGAAGGCGTCGTGTTCTCCCGAAAGTTCAAACTTGCCCCCTACTGTTTCATTTTCTAGGCAGAAACGCTCGCCCTATTGCATGTCATGGAGTACGCTGTGTAAAGACGGGTGTGCTTTCTGATTTTCAGCAACTCCAGAAGTACACTGGATGCCTTGCGCAACTGTTCGTGCACAAACCTTTTTATCACTTTTAACCACTCTGCCTTGACGCACGTCTCTCGCCTTGGAATTACTGCGACCTTTGCGTGGGTCAAGGCTCATGTCTGGATAACCGGAAACGAACGAGCCGACATCCTGGCCGGGGAGGCCACACTGCTTTGGACTGTCCTAAACTAAAATTTTGTGCCAAACAGTTTTGTTAAATGTAATCTACGGGAAGCAGGGATGACGGAATGGCAGTAGCTTTACGCCGATGCTGCGCTGACCTCTCAAGCGGCTTGCAAGTTTCATGTTTTGTACCATCTTCACACTCTTGCCTCTGCCCACAACCTTTACGCGGCCCGACAACCCCACTTCCTTACGACACAATTTCTGACTGGTCACGGCGCTTTCTAGGCCTATCTTTACCGTTTTCTCCTTGCTCCAAATGCAGACTGGTTTTGCAGCCCTGGAGTATCCCAGATGGCCTTACACATCCTTACTGACTGCCCTGGCTTTTGCATTGAGCAACAACACATGGGATTCTAGAACCCCTGTGCCTTTGAGCATTTAGAGGATGAAGGTTTCTAGGTGTTCCTCTCACGTGCTATGGTCAAACTTAAGTCCCTTAACGGGGCCCGCTCCTAACTTGCCACTTTTTCATTTAATCATTTAGTCATTTCTTTGTCGCTGTTATCATCTGTACCATCGTTACTTGCTTTTATTCGCTTATGTACTTATTGTAGCCCACACTTGTTGTAATCTTGACTTGTCGTAACCCCTGTTAGTTGTAATTCCCAGCTGTTGTAACTGTTACCCACTCCCCCTTTCACTATGTAAAAAGTCACCTCCAATTGGGAATGGTGCTGCAACATTAGATTTGGGGATGTTGAAGGAACAGCAAGGGTAGCATGACCTGAGGCTTCAGACCTTAGAAGCGATAGGTTTTTTTTGTTCCCATTCACTAGGAGGTGAAAAAGAATGGCCCTAGTTGGCAAAGAACAGACAGACAGGTATGTACCATTACTCCAGTGTTTTTATTCATTTTGGACAAAGTACTATACGTAAGACACTCAATAATTAACTCATACATTTCAAACAAATACAATGCTTATTCCAACCTGGGCTTAAACCTACTCCATAGGTCTAACTTGGACATTTGACCACTAAATGTCTCTACACAACATGCCTAACTACAAACACCGGCCCTTGCTCTAAAACTTCCTCTAAGGCACTATTAGGGTCATACTCACCCACAGCTGGTGTTCCTTCTGGAGGGGTTAACACTCAAGGGTTCCGCACACCCTTGTTACATAGGTTTTTTGATAAATTGGTCGGATCCTGGTTGTAGCTTCTTTGCTGCTCCTTTATAGACTGACTCTGGCCAAAAACTCTGGTCCTTTAAATGGTTTTGTTGGCCCATGGCATTCTAGGTAATGTGACTCGCCTGGTTTTCTCTCATGTTTTATTTATGAGGTTCTCTTCCAAGAGCCGAATTTTCTATGAATATTCATGAGCTAGTCATCCAAGCATTAGGGGAGTTAGGTGATGGCTCATCTCGCTTCCCTTCTTAGGCCTTAGTTAGTTAGGGCCGTTCAAGTGGATCTGCGCGTTCCTGGTAACAAGGTCCTCTTGAGGAGATATTTCCTGGGGCCTGATGACTTGGGGATCACCCTGTAACTGTGATTTTTGACAGGGGGTCATCTTTTCGGATAATCCCGAGTTTGTATCCCCCATGGATTGTTGGCGACTCCACCCGGCAGTCTCAACTTTCCCCTAATAAATCATTCAATGATTTGTCATCATATCTGTGGGTCTTCTGGTGTCCCAAATACTTTATTTGCCCTAATTTAGGCATTTCTCTTTGTCTTCATTTTATGACTTAAATTTCCATGAACCCCTCGGGTTTGTGAACCGGGGCCATTGATTGGTTCCAGACGGACAGGCCCTCTTGATCTTCTCCTTAATAAGCCCATGCTTTCAGATGGAGAGGCAAAGGTGCCTGAGGAAACTATGCCACCCATCCGTTCTACGTCTTGATCCCTGGAAGGGGGGGGCTTTTCGAAGCCATCTCCCTGAATGGTGTGCTGTTTATACAGCATGGGTTACTGTTAAGGGTAGTCTTGATGTTGTTTTACCATGCTGACCGGGGCTGGAAGGACTTTACTATTGCAGTATTGCTGAGATTCCTTTCCCACCGGTGGACCAGTAGAAACTGGCTCCTGGTGGAAAGGAACATGGTGTTGTTCCTCCTCGAGGTGTGCCATACCCTGGGGTACGGCGGGGCCATATTTACTCCAAACTCAGCACAGACCTTGTACCGCCAGCCAGCTCCTCCGCCAGTACTTTTTAAAACCTTCCGGGTTCTTCACCATGACCGGGGCTTCACCACCTCCAATTCCGACATTTCGGGTTTCGACAGCTTCTTATGCTTCAACCTCTTCAGTGCCTGCTCGATCCCCTTGACCTCTTCCGGTGCCTCCCATTCGCTCTCCTTCGCCGACGAGTCCGAGCTACTCTTTTCAGGCGAGCTTGGAGGTGAGCTTGCCGGGATACGACAAAGATGGATGGGTGACTCCCGTTGTAGTCACCCTGTAGTCATCTACTAAGGACTACAGACAGCTTTTCCCGATAACGACCTGGACCGGACTGATTGTTTCCCCGTACGAAGAGGTAAGTTTTTATTTCTTTTGTTTTTCGTTTTCTATTCTTTTTCTCCATGGCTCCATTACTCGGACTGTCACATAACTAACTTGTTGAAACCTCCACACACATCTTATCCCACAAATATTTACATCACGCTGTATCCACTGGCAGCACTTTCTCCCTCGTGATGAATAAATGTTCGGAAAAAAAACCTAGGTCTCTAACACCCACTGGTATGGACATTCCTGATTGCCGATGTGAACCCTCTGGTCAGTGGCGCAGACTTCCTAAAACATTTTGGGTTGTCCGTCAATTTTCGTTCCTGCACCCTCACTGACCCCTTCACAGGTTCACAAGCTCTCAGCTCCCTTATGCTATGCAAGTTCCTCGGACTCCGTCTAACCAAGCCTGTTTCTCCACCTGCGGAATCTATACCTGCTGCGCTCCTCCACGAGTTCCTAGAGCTTATGCTACCATCCCCACAATCTAATGTTTAGCATCCGATTATCCATTCCATCTCCACCACCAAGCCACCAGTCTTCGCCATACCACGTTGGCTGCTTCAAGACCACTTGGCTTTCGCCCAAGCGGAATTCCGGAAGATTATACATCAGGGTATCTGCCGCCTGTCAAAAGCCAATGGATCAGCCCACTTCACATGGTCGCAAAAGTCTGGTGGATGGCACACATGCAGCGATTATCGACGACATAATGCAGCTATTGTACATACCTGACAGATATCCTGTCCCACACATCCAGGACTACTTTGTCTGTTCTTTTAACCAGATCAAGGTGGACCTTTATGACATAGCAAAGACTGCAGTTATCATGCCGCTTGGGTTATTCTAGTTCCCGTGGATGACTTTCAGCCTTCAAAATGCCGTGCAAAGATTCCAGCGTTTTGTTGACATTGTTGTACAGGACTTCAACTTTTGCTATGCATATCTTGACAGCATCCTGGTGGCTTCCCGCTCGCTAAAGGAACACCGAAAGCATTTCGAGATTTTGTTCCAGCGACTGCAAATACGGGATTGTCCTTCACCCTAACAAATGCATCTTTGCACAACCATCTGTTACTTTCCTAGGATTAACTGTCAGTGCCTCCAGGCCAGTAAGGTCACGGTTATTTGTGATTTTACAGAGCAAGTGACCTTCACCCAGCTCCAGGCAACTTTTGGAGATGATCGGGTTTACCATCCTTTCCTGTCACATATGCCACATACATTTAATTCAGCATTCATGCATTGCTGCAAAGCTGCAAAAAACATGTCTCACGCCTCATTCCTAGGAAAACTGCTATCCGTTTTGCATTCACCGAGTGCAATTGGTTCCTATGTAAGGAAACAACTCTTACCCGCCCTTGCCCTGCAGCCTCTCTAGGCCTCTTGGTGGATGCCTCAAACTTTGCAATATGAGTCGCATTGCATCAGCTCGTGGATGCCGACAGGTAATCCCTGGCATTATTTTCTAAAAAAGTCTAATAAATGCCTCAATAAGCCTTAAGATCATGCAACCACAAATAGGCCTTATCCACGAGGTAGCCCTTACGGCAGGCTTTCCTGCAACAGGTCGGAGCTGCCTTTTTCGCTTTAGGGTCCCACACTATGGCTAATCATCATTGACAAGACCTGTCCTTATTCTGGGACACTCAAACATCGTTAGAAAGACGTGTGCTTTTAAGCAAGCCACACGTCCACTCCTCTGCTCTCAGGTCTAAAAAATAATCGTGTTGCAGCATGAACCACAACTTGAGTTTAATTCCTACTGATCCTGTGATCTTTCTCACTAGTTACGAAGTTAATTGTTTATTGTAATTGTTGTGTTATATGTACTAAAAGCTATTTTCACTGTAAATTTAAGGACAGTAACCTGTGCTCCTATACAGATCTCATAAAGATACTTTGGAAAACTTTATTATGGGCAAACACGCCACAAAAGCCAAGTTTAATGTGGTTTTCTAGTAAATAACTGATACCCACGTGTATAAATAATTTAACCACGAGGTCAGGCCTAAAATGCCTGATAGGTGCAGCTTTGGCCAGCAGATGGCGCTGCACGCCTGGTTAAAATGACTTTAGGGCTTTTATGACCAATGAAAGAGTCCTAACCTCCTTTGTCATAAAAAAGGATTCTAAAGTGTGGTCTTTTGTGTGGTCTTCTTGTTCTAGGGTCCAATGTAGAAGGTTGTACCCTAGCAGCCAAGTTTGTTGTAAAATTTTCTTTTTATTCTTTTATGTAGAATAAAAGCAAATTTTAATATTTAAATTAGTTTTTTACGGACTTTCATTTTAAAATATTATCTACAGTAAAAATTACTAAATAAATTCGGATTTCAAGTTAGTGAACCTAGCTACTCCATGTTGTTATGATTTTGTGGTTTTTTCTACCATTAATAATCAACAGTAAGAAAGATCTGCATATCAACTTGCCTTTTAATTAATTATTGGCGGCTTTTGATGACCTCCAAAAGATGATGGAATAGCCTACCTGGCGAATCTCATGATTTAGTTTATATTTAATCTAACAATGATGACTGAGTCAATGCTGAAGTAGGAGCATTCTCCTGAA
Organism: Julus scanicus; assembly: GCA_034698625.1. NCBI lineage: Eukaryota > Metazoa > Arthropoda > Diplopoda > Julida > Julidae > Julus > Julus scanicus. The sequence goes on along the minus strand of JAQGBW010001841.1, from coordinate 14,688 downwards.
ATTGAGTATGATCTTCCTACAAAATAGCATTTACTTGCTGACTGTAGAGTACTGAGCTGAAAGAAAAAAAATTGAAAGCATTTTATAGTGAGACATTTTTTGCATTGGCCAAGCATTAGCTGTGTAAGAGTGCAGGGCCTTGCTCAGCAGAGCTTCACGCAGGAAACATTGGTGGCCATGATAGCGAATGCCGAATAATTTAATAACAAAAATAACAACGTTAAAAAGCGCAAGTTTACATAGGAACAAAACAAAGGCTGACCAAACTGGTCAGGCCCCTAATCTGCACAGCCTTCCTGCTGCCCCAGAATCCCATTATATCAATTTTACACTCACCCTCAAGGCAACCCGGGCAGCAGAAATGCAAATCCTTTTAGCACATTCAAAATCACTTATTACATCACAAAACTCTTTATCAACATTTTGCAATTCACCTGCGCATTCTGCACATATAGCCTTGGTCTCCTGCATTCCTACCATTCAAGTTACACTCAACGTTTATCCGATGTTAGGTAGTGGTTGGCACCATTGGCAAAGGGTTGGCATTGGCAAACGTATTTTCGCCCAACGTTGGCTCAATGTCAGGTGGCAACCATTGCCAAAAGCTTATCAAGTTATGTTGGCCTAATGTTATTTCAACATCGGTTAACAACCGTTGACAAAAGCTTATCAAAGTTATATTGGCCTAATGTTAGCTCAACGTCGGGTGGCAACCATTGGCAAAAGCGTGGCAAAGTTATGTTTGCCCAACGTTGCCTGCCAAACAGCAGTTAATGGTTGGCAAATGTATGTTGGCTTAACGTTGGCTCAATGTCAGGTGGCAACCTTTAACAAAAGCTTATCAAAGTTATATTGGCATAACGTTGGCTAAACATTAGGCGGCAACCGTTGGCTAAAGCTTAGCAGTGTTATTTTGGCCGAACATTGGCTCAACATCGGGTGGCAAAACATTGGCAAAAGCTTAGCAAAGTTATGTTTGCCCAACGTTGTCTGCCAACCAGCAACCAATTGTTGGCAAACGTATGTTAGCTTAACGTTAGCTCAACATCAGGTGGCACCCGTTTGCAAAATCTTATCAAAGTTATGTTGGGCGAATGTTTGCTCAACGTCGGGTGGCAACCCGACTTAGAAAACCACTTAGACCCATAACTTAGAAAAGTTATATTGGTCCAACATTGTCTGCCAACCAGCATCCAATTGTTGGCAAACGTATGTTGGCTTAACTTTGGCTCAACGTTAAGTGGCAACTGTTGGCAAAAGCTTAGCAAAGTTATGTTGACCCAATGTTGGCTCAATGTTGGTCGGCAACCATTGGCAAAGCTAGGCAAAGTTATGTTGCCTAACATTGGCTCAACATTGGCTAGACGATGGCCTAATGTTAGCTCAACGTCAGGTGGCAACCGTTGGCAAAAGCTTAGCAAAGTTATGTTGGCCCAACGTTGTCTGCCAACCAGCGGCCAATTGTTGGCAAACGTATGTTGGCCGAATGTTGGCTTAACGTCAGGTGGCAACCATTGGCAAAAGATTAGCAAACTTATATTGGTTAAATGTTAGCTCAATGTCGGGTGGCAACCTTGGCAAAAGCTTAGCAAAGTTATGTTGGCCCAACGTTGTCTGCCAACCAGCAGCCAATTGTTGGCTAACGTATATTGGTTCATCGTTAGCTCAACGTCGGGTAAATGGTAGTGTTGCAATGCTTTATGTAATTACCCTATTTTATACCCTCATAGTAACTAATACTGTTTTTGGTATACATAGTTTTTTATTTTGAAGGAAAACCCCTTTTCTTTCATGCATTACCTCTTCCTTACTTCCATCAAACTCAAGCTGAACCAATAGCTTGGAGGTAAGATGCTGGTTTGCCATGCCTATGGTCAGTGGTTTTAAGACCCTCTTGCTGTATGTATTTTTAAGTTATTTATTGTATTTATATATGTTCATCTATGTATGTATGCATGATAAAAATGATGTGACGTCATTATTCATGGTTTTATAAACGATTTAATAAAAAAATTGAATATTTGAATTTACCGCCTAATTTATAGAGACATTTATACATTAGCTTAACATTGGCTGCTAATGTATTTATGTTAGCAAAGCAATTTATTCCCAACATTAGCCAAGCTTGGGTTGAGGCAGTTGAATCTCAAACAACCAAATGGTGATGAGTTAATGTTGGCCCAACATTTGCCCTATATTTTTGAAAACATTCAGCCAACATAAATTCGTTTGCTTGCCAATGTTGGTCCAACATAAAAATGCCCCATCATGCAATGTTTGCCCAACATGTAAGTTTGACGTTGGGCCAATGTTTGCATGCCAACCTATTTATGTTGGCCCAATGTTAGCACAACATATATGGCCAATGTTGGGCCAACCTGATTTGGTTGGTATGTCAGCATTGGCCCAATGTTAGTTCTATTTGTTGGTCCAACACAAAAATGCCCCATCATGCAATGTTCGCCCAACATGTAGGTTTGACGTTGGGCCAATGTTTGCATGCCAACTTAATTATGTTGGCCCAATGTTAGCACAACATATATAACCAATGTTGGGCCAACCTGATTTGGTTGGTATGTCAGCATTGGCTTAATGTTAGTTCTATTTGTTTGGCCAACATTGTAAATGAAGCAATCTTATGTAGGATCATTGTTTGTTTACCAACATTGGGCTAATATAATTTGGTTGGCATACCAACGTTGCCCTAACATTGGCCCAACATTTTTTTTACCTGAGCATGTGCAGGACAATATCCCAAGGGAATCATTACACTCCCCCTAACCGCTGACCAAAAAATCTAGAACATAAAAACAACTGACAACATGGCATTTCTTCATATGGGACTGTGAGGCTAATTCCGCATACTTTATCCACAGCTTACGATCTGGTTGTCCATCCCATACTGCCTTGCTCGCCATTTTTGGCATCTTCTGTCAACTGTAGACTTCAGTGCAAGATACACCACTTCAGGAGCAGGCTAAGGAGAGGCAAAATCTGGAGGTAGCTCATCCACCCTAGGGGCAACTCCACTATAAAGGCACCTCATTATGGTGGTACTGGATGACCAACTTCCTCCTCCAACTTATGGTCTTAATCCTCTTTGCCATATCCTTCAGGTGGGGGTCCACCCCCTTCCAAGCTTATGTGGGTGGGGAATTTAGAGACACATTCTCCCACTAAGGCGCTTTTCTCTATTCGGGCTTCCATGGCACCCACCTCTATTCGGGCTTCCATGGCCCCCACCTCTATTCGGGCTTCCACGGCCCCCAGGCGCTGGATAACGCTCCCGAAAACCAAACTGGGTACGTGGCTGATTAATTGGTGACCTTGTTTGGAATAACAGCGGCTCTCGTCCAGTCAGTTGTTCTAAACTGGCAGATCAGGGCCTATCCTCGGGACGAAAATCCACCCTGGCCAACATTCTGGTGACTGTCCGTTGGCGGCCTTCTTTTGAGACAGTTATTGTCATAGTGACAGTGTTTTGAGTGTTATAGTGCGCCATGCCTACAATGCTTCTTGAAAACAAACACACATGTTTAAAAGAACCACATTTTCCGTGCCAGACCAACATTCTAGCCCACCCACCCCATCTAACAACACGGATGTTGGATAACTTGGAAGCTGACCTTCACCCATACTTAAAAAAGAATAAAATTGCAACAAAAAAACGGAACTCGCCTGAGATAGTGAGGATGGAAAGGACGACAAAGGAACCCATGGCTCGCTATGCATCACCAAAGATTGGGCGCTCAAACTATTCAGCTTTGGCTCAGGGTAAATGGGCCTCCATGCGCGCACCAACTACAACCAACTTTTAGCACAAATACCAGACTCCTGCGACTGGATCGACAAAATCTGGGGTACAATTGAAACAGGGCCCATACCCCGTGTGGTATTCTGTATCACAAAATTAACATCGGAAACCTGTTCTAGTACCTGATATGGCCCATGATTATGGCTTAAAACTTTCATTGGCCCTTAAGAGCAGGAGCCAAATCCCTTATCAGCACCCAATTACCCATGCCAAAACCAGCAAACTGATGGCGTTTATCATAATACACCATATCTAATAGTTATATATTTACATATTTATATTTTCATAATGTGTTGTCTTACCCGTGCTCCAGTAATGAAGGGCCAGCCCTGGACCTGTTCCTTAAATGATCTGTAAAAGAAAAGAAAAGAGAATTAGAAAAGTTTGGAATAAATCAATAATAATAATGGTTTGGTTTAGGAGGGATTTTTATGTTTCCCTCCATAAATAAAAAATTCCCTATCAGTGGACCAGTTATCTGGTCACCTTTGAGGTCGGCTATATTGGGCCTCCAAGATCTGGCCATCACTCTCTTATTGGCCATTGGCCCTTCCGGATGTATGGCTCTTCTTCACCTTCGCTATAATAGATTTGGTGTTCAACTAATATCGCATGATTTTGATCAAGACAGTAAAACAAACTGTAAGAGTACAATTCGAATCAATAAAAGGATACTTACCAATTGAAATCCTGAATCAAGGCGTCCCTTATCAATGATATAGTCCCCGTAACAAGAACGGGATCATATTAGATAACAACAGCATTTACCCCCTGTCGTGTGCCGGGTTTCAGGAAATTTCTCACAGCAACAACCTTGTCAGGGTCAGTAGCAACATCATGGGCTCTCACAACATGACCCAAATATCGCATTTGCTGAAACTCAAAAAAACACTTTGTGGGCTTCAATCATATATTATGCGATATCAATAGGTCAAATACCGCAGACAACTTCTCCAGAAACAACGGAAATGTAAGGGCAAATACTTTAATATAATCCAGGTAAATGAGGCAAGCCTCCCACTTTAATTGCTAAAAAACCTGATCCAGGCTATGCTGCATCGTAGCTTAGCGCATTACAAAGCCCAAATGGCATACAAATAAATTCAAATTGCCCTTCTAAACATGAAAAGGCGGTTTTTTCCTGATCTCTACTGCTCATAGGCACCTGCTAATACACTGACATCAAAAGTCACAAAGCACGCCGACCCTGCATAGCATCCAAGGCATAATCAACTGGAAAGTGGGTAACTATCCACAATAGTATTTTGGTTTAACTTACGTTAATCAACACAAAACCGAACTGACCCATCCTTTTTTACAAATACTACTGGACTAGAATACTGACTTTTGCTGGGGGTAACCACCTCCTGATGCAACATTTCTGACAATTCTCGTTACCAATCTCCCGAATTTTAGGGGAAGACCACCTAGGGACCACATAAACAGGAGGGTTATTGCCAGTATCTACCAAATGCGGTGGTAATTTACCTCCATTAACCTCTCGGGTCCCTCACGAGTGGTGCCATTGCCCTCCGTTCCAATCACAGGCACCAACTCAAGATCCTCCAAAGTGGAAATAGAAGCTAACATTGCGCCCTCCTCCAATGTTAGGCCTCAGCCATCAAATTCGCCAACTGGAAAAGACAATCGTTATCATCTATAGACATGATCCAACACTCCGCACACACCGAGGTTTTTCCAATGAAAGTGCCTCTACTAATACAATGTCACCTTTACGGGTTTCCTTTGAAAGAACACATAAACATAGACTCCAAACAAGGTGGCAATGTCACCGGCGGCAACAGGCATATGGGCAGCTGCAGCAACCTACCTGCCCTTTGTTCAGGCAACTCACTCTTCTGTTGCAAGGGTACTACTTGTTCCGGTGTGTCCTCCTGGTGCTGGGCTACCGTAACTTCACCTCGGGTGAAGGAAAACTGCTTAGATGGTGCGTCCTGATAGCAAAAAGTCTGCAAAGCTGGCAACGTCATTAGTTCAGTGTAGCGACAGAAGTCCCCCCTAAACCAATGTACACAACCACCTAAACCAACAACAACCACGGCTTCGGTTTTACCCATGAACTGGACATCACGCTGCAACACACCATATTCCTGAAGGTACTTTTGAGTCCAGCCACTTTAAAAGCCATTACAATCTTAAATATTAGTTGTAAACTAAAGCCAGCCTGTAGGTGCATTGAAGTACTATTATAATTCATGCCTGTAATGGCGTTTTTGCTTAAGGACTTCCATTTGAAAGGCAATAGTCATTTTCCAGGCAGTTTTCAGGTTAAGCCACAAGTGCTTCAAACACCAAATTTGTATCCTTTGATGCAACTTTTGCAGGCCTTTTCTAAGAAAAACTTAAGTGTTGCTAATTCATTAGTTGTTCGAAACTGTAATTCATTATAGTCGAAGTTAAGATTATATCTACATAGATAATTTATGTATATTTATAAAACAAATCGAATTTGTGATGAAATTATGAAGAGGATTCAAAAGTAACGACAGGCTTATAGAGCAGACAATGACTGTGATCACGTTTTTTTTACATTGCCAAAAATGCCGAAATTTTCTCTTAAACTAAGAATAAAGGAAGCGTTAGATTACTTTTACTCCTTGCCAAATGATCCTAATATTATAAACAGAGATACTTCTGATTCTGAAGATGATATGGCAATGTAACAGAAAATGTTGTATTGCGCTAAACACCTGTCGGTACTTTTAAGTACCATTAATAAAAAAATAATAAAAATTAATTTATTTATTTCAAACTTTTTTACAGCTTAATTAGACTATTATAAGTAAGAAAAGCAAAAAAACAGTTTTAAGGTTTTCTCTATGCTTGGTTTTGAAAGGGATAGATAGCATAAAGGTCCGGGTGACAATAAGGTTAAGCCAAAATAAGACAGCAAGTCCAATTATAGAACCAACAAAACTGCCCCACTCTCCACAGTCATCATGGCGGAGCAATCCCCTATGGTCAGCATCACCGTCAGCGTGGAAAACCAATCATCCCCAACAACACCCTGAGAACGTGGCACCTGCACCACTTGTATTGCTTCCAATGGCAAATACATTGCAACCTGACCAATTGAACTCGTCATCGGGTCAAGCATATTAAACCCATCCAGGCCGTTGACTGATGCCATAGAATTTCACAGAGCTCTCTTCTTAGGGCAGTTTCTACGAAAATGGCCCATCTCCGAACACGCCCAGCAGACCACTTAAGGAGAATTATATCCCCTCTGCTGTGCCGAAAACACTACCCGTTAAAAATTTGGTCCTAGCATCAACGGGGGTTGCGACATATCCGGCCTCACAAATGAATATGATTCCTCTAAATCAATGAGGATCAACCATAAATCTTTGAGAGTGGCAAATCGCCTTCTCCCCAGGGCCGATTATACATAGAACGGCAATAAGCCCGTCAAAATTATCTGGATAGTATCACTGGTTGGCGTTCCTGGATTTAACGAATATAAGCCATGGACGAAATTTCAATCAAATAACTGCGAACCACCTCATTCATCCCTTGCTTCCTCGACACATACTGTCGCCACAATCGAGGACTATACGCGGTCGAACCAAAAACTTTAGCCGCTTGGCACATCAAATGACTCCTTAACCGCCAAGAGTTAGCGTCCAGTGGCAATCCCTCTGCTTGCACCATGCCTTCAAAGGTATCTAGGAAATCACTAACATCACCAATGCCATCATACCTAAGTCCTGGAGAATGAAAATTCATAAACACTGGCATAAAGGCCACGGGTCGAGGTTTCTCACTGATGTGTACTCTATCCATTTCTTTCGGCATATCAATCGTCACATCCGGATCTTCAAGCGGCCGCATACCAGGATGCCGCTCCTTGTGGTGCCCATAAATAACGTGATTCGCATGAGCCAAAAAAGTTCACTGGCAGATCCCCTATACCTGTAGCTCCAGCAGCCACTAGGTGGGAGGATCCATTATCACATCATGTTCTCTGTTTATTAACGGCGTACATTGGTGTTAGCAGAAAATTAATTATGTTAATAAATTAACTTACATTAATTAAGCTTTCCGGAGACATGGTTACTTTAAATTCATAATAGAATTTTTTAACTCGTTGTAGGTAACAACGCGGACGTCCGTTGGGTCAATGCCCCACACACGTGTGCATGTCAACATGGCCGCCAGGTCGACGACCCCAACAGTGGTGCCATCTGGACGGACTTGACGAAAATCAAAAACACAGGTAAGGAAACATAATTGGGGAAATTCAAACCAATTAAACCATTCAAGTTAATTAATTAGATACATGTTCCCTTTCTTATCTTTATTTAACATTTATATGGACACACAGGGTGATTAGTACATGTCCCATAGGACATTTCTATTTAAGAAAGGTTCAGCTCCTGGATAAAAAGGTGGGTGTTTTAATTAGTTTAAATTAACTAATCCCATTTAGCTCTCCTATTATCAGAGCCCCATTAACGGTTCAACGGGACCACCCACCACGTCACACTACCGCGTATATCTTGTTGAAGTCGTGTGTTGATAGCTGCAAACATAAAGTTGAATCTATCTGCATCCAGCAGATTTTTCAGTAAATCTCCCTGAGATTTAAGATGCCGTAACTTTGTTAACTAAACCAAATACTGACAAGTGTTTGATTTTGAAATTTAACAATTAAACTTTGTTTATTTAAGTTTACAGCAAACTTTTGAAAAATTACAAGACTTAGGTCAAAGCTTCCCAAGCTAAGACCACTGGAACGAGAGAGAAAGAAACAAAAGAACAGCAAGGCTATTTATAGACCTCTTAGACCGATTTCCAGTTGGTGCCCTTTCATTGGGCAAAGGGCACTAGTTACTATTGCCATCTTGTGGCAAACACATAGAAAAACGATTTAAAACTAAAAAGATGCTGTGAAACAAGTGTAAGACATGCATAAACGAGTAAATACTGTTTATATATGAACGTTCAATAGTTTTCAACGTTCATCAAGTTTAAACCCTTTCAAAATTCCCTGTTTTTATGAGTAAACAGGGGCGCCATAGCCTCCCAGGCTAAAAACAATGGTGCGAAAATTCAAATTTGGTTGCCTATAATGTTTTTCCTAAAAACGTTAAACTTGAACAGAAATAAAATTTTTTTGTCAATACAAACACATCCTGTATAGGAACACAATTTGCACTAACAAAACCCCCCTTGATCCGATACAGGATTAACCCTGACATGATACGAACTTATTCAATCGGCAAATATCCCTTGCTTGAAGTGGTTCATCCTGCGGGCGCTAGTAAAAATATCGGCTATGTTATTCGGGCCAGCGATACGTTTTAAAGTGAAGTAGCCTTTAGCTAGCCAATCCTTCACAAAGTGAAACCTAATGTCGATGTGCTTGGTCCTAAGAGTTTCAACCTCATTCCGAGAAAAATGTATGGCCAAAAAGGAATCTGAAAAGATAACTGGGACATTTAAAGGATTGTAAACTGGTTTAAAAATCTGAAAAACGTTCGCCAACCAGTGAACCTCCTTCAAGCAATTGACTATGGCCATGAACTCATTGCTCAATGCCACCACCGACTGTTTTTTGCAGCCCCAACTAAGGGGAACACCTCCTAAAAACACCATGAAGCCTCCGAAACTCTTTCGGTCGTCTCTGTCGTTTCCCTATGATGCATCTGTATATGCATGGAGCACATCAGACTGATAACAGAATCGTAGCAAAAAGTATGTCAGGTCGTGTCCTAGATGCTAGGAACATCAGACTTTCAATAAGTTGTCTGTAAGGAAAATCTGTTTCCTCTTGACCTTCAACTGGGACGTGTTGCACTGTGGCACCCACATGCAAGGGAACCTTAACGATAGTTAGCCATTACATCATATGACGTTGCGAGATTCTTTATGTAATCATGCTGATGAATAAAGATTTTTTCATTGACCCTATCAAAATTTACTCCAAGTAAACGGGTGATAGGTCCTTATACTGCAATGTCAAACAAGGTCCCTAAAGTTTTTACCCAATGATCCAGGATCATTTCATTCTCTGCGAAAATCAGAATGTCGTCAACATACACTAAAATAACAACATTTTCATTCGCGGTAAAAACACATGAATACCCTTCAAGTTTCCGGAATCCGAGGCGAAGAAGTTCAGTTACCAACTTTAAGTGCCACTGACGGCCACTTTGGTGTAATCCATACACTGCTTTGAGTAACTGCCAAACAACATCTTCATTCGGCTTCCGGAATCCATCAGGGGGTGAAACAAAGGTTGTCTCAAGCAAATCACCATATAGGTGTGATGATCCGATGAGTTAGAATATATAGGAGGTTACAAAGAGTAAAGAGGGCATACAAAAGATATATATAAAAAGTGCATAATGAGTGGTATAATTACAATGGTTTAAGACAGTAAGTCCGACAGGTGTTGTGGTGACCCTTTTACAAGGGCCACGGTTCGGCTCCGACGACAGACCCTGGTTCGGAAGGATCCAAGTGACCAGTGCTAGAGAACAACAGCAGGAACTCCGAGAACGCTGTGACCACCGTCACCGGTCCGAGAGGGGCTTGTTGATCTAAGGTTGCGGCCATCAGTGGACCAATGTCAGTCCAGAAGTCGTACGACGGAGCTTCCCTAAAGTTCAGTGTCATTGACACCATCGGCTGACTATCCACCGTCAGCAGGACATAGCAGTCCAACTGACACAACTCGAGGGCCCCGAACACATGATGGTCCAACAGGTCCATAAGCGAGGCGAAGTCTTCATCGGTGTAAGTATTTTTCATAGTGGAAATGCGGTGGCAGCGAAGGAAAAAAGTGAATGTGACCGTTGAGCAAGGACCGCACTGGACAGGGGCCGAAGGGTTGATGAAGCAGCGAACCGTATCGGAATGCGAGTGAAAGTAGTATGGCCGACAATTAGTCATGTCAGCAAACTTCATTAATTTTATTAAAATCTCGAAAAAGGGATGTGACAACATGGCCGCCATATTTTCCCAGGGTTTCCTGGCTCCCAAGAACTTTGAACACAAACATTTCACCGAAAGACATGACATCATCGTCACGAAACTTGAAAACAGGACGAGTGACCTAAATTGTGGCACAACCATGAATAACAGGTAGTGATGTCATTACCATGGCAACGAAACTCATGGTTACTAACTCGGTGTGACTGGACAGACAGCGCCATCTGTTGAGAAGAAAGTGCAACGCAGAGAAAACAACTAATTTCGAGATATTTTTTGATCCCGAAAGCATCAGACAATGAAACAAACATTAAAGTGTTCATTGATGTGTAGGGCATCTGTTGTGCCCTCCTAGAAGACCTAACAGACAAAGACCTAAGGACATAAGGGAGCAATATTCTGACTGGCTATTGAGAGTCGTACCACTCATTTGACCTAGTTAGCTGTAGCGTTATTTTGGGGTTGGGTTTAGGTAATGAATCACGTTTTTATTACGTAGTGAAGAGGAAATGGGTGAAACATATAAATAGAGCAGGGATTTTTGAGAGAAATCATAGACCGACGGAGAGCAGACTTACGAGGCAGAACCTGTACCAGAATGGTGAGCATAATGTTGATTTAACTTTGTTATTTTGGGTAATTTTCACAAGTTAGGAAATAGAATTATTTCCCTCTACTTTGGCATTGAGTTTGCGTTGAGGACATAGTGGGACATAGGCATAACACGTTCGAACTTAGCATTATTGATGTTTCTTGGATATGTTTTACTTCAACTATTTTGAATTTGTATCTTTGAGTATTTTATTCTTACTACGGTTGAGCATTCGAAAATAAAGAGTTGTATTATCTTTAAACTTTATATTTTACTGTTATTGTTAAGGCAAAGCCACGAGGATCCAAAACTCCTTCAAGGGGCTTAATAAGTTTCAGATACCTCTCATAGTATGTGTTAACCAGGACCATTCGTGTATTAGCACGGGTGGCAGGTGACATATTTGGTGGCAGCGGTGGGATAATCTAAATTATCAGATCATGAGAGGGAAACATAACAGTGAATGGGGAAATATCCAATAAACCAGTAATGCTGGGTAAAGTGTTGATGGTAGAAGGGTCCTTTATGAGCTGTCTAGGTGCTTATCTAATCATTTAGAATCGAACGTGCTATGGGGATTGTTGTCCGTATAAACAGAGTATTAGAGAAATAGGACAGGCATTGACTGACTTTCAACAGCGTAATGAGGATTTGGGTCCAAAAGAAAAGTGATAAAGGTCATGAGCGAGTATCCTCCATTTAAAATAACCATAGAAACTTTTTGGTCCTCTAACGACCACTTCTTGCTATGTCACGTCCCCGAATTTGATATCGACGCATCAGAAGGTCCCTGTTTGAATAAGTTTTTCGACGCAATTGAGTGTGCCCAAGATCAAGGATGGTGGGACGATTTAATGACTATTCAAGCAGTCGTCATTTGTAGCATTGGGTACGCCAAGGACGTGGTTAGGAATATCGCAGAACACGATTCTGGGTACATGACTTTTAAGTCAGAGGTCTATAAAGAAATAACAATTGCTGCATTGAAACGGATCGATACATAAACATAAATGTCCATGCTAAAGTACACTTAGTTGACACCACAGGCTTTAGACTTACGACAAACCACACCAGTGTCCGTTGGGATAAAAATACGTATGCCAAGGGAAATCTTTCTTGGAGCGAATACCTGGAGTATCGTGTATACCGACATTTCCGTAGAATTTTTCAGTGGTTTTCAAGGTCGAATAGTTTCAATCCCGAGATTAGCTTTTCATGGTCTTACTACTGACAAAGGAATAATAGAGTCACACGATAATTTGAATGTTGCAGTCACCCTTTTGAATAGATCAAACTTAAATCACATCTATTTACCAGGGGATCCAGTAGCCCAGATTATTTGTGAGAAAACTTGCAGAATTAGTCTCCAGGCAGAACCAAAAGCTCAGTTGTTCGACCTGGACACAGAGTGTTTCGGGTTGGAGCAAGATACAGTAACATTCCTGGAAGAAGAATTTTATAGCGCAATGTTAGATAGTTTTGAACCATTAGGGGATGAGTAGACTGTATTACCTCCGGTCAAGACAAGATACAGCTAGTACAGATTCAGACACCGATACCGAAAACGATACAAGTGGTAGTACCAGCGGAGAATTAGATAATACCGTTCTCGAAGGTCCATCTCAAAGTACAGAAGATTTAGCACAGAAATTTGGGAAAATATACACATTACCTGGTGACAATATAATGGCGACGACAAGTACAGTAACGCCTGGGACCGCGGCTGCGACCCCGGCACACAAAGACGAATCAGTTGCACAGCAAGGGCTAATGCAGAACATTCCTATGTATGACGGTAGGCCGAGTGCAGAAGCTGCTGAACAATTTTTCATGCAGTTAGAAAATGTCAGAGGATTAGGAAAATAGACAGACGAACAGAAAATAAGAATTGCTAAATGTAGAATGTCAGGTATAGCACTAACCTTTGCGTTGAGTGACTCTCTCAAGAGTATCACGTACTTTGAGAAATTCAAGGCCGTCATATTGCAACGTTTCGCATACGTACACCCTATGTCACAGCTGCGTCAAATGACGACATGCATGCAAAAGAAAGACGAACATCCAAAGGATTTCGCGAATAGGCTGCAGAAAATCGCAGACCGCTATTTTGCCGAAACTTTAAAAACCGCCGCTGGGCGCGTTGCTGCACAGGAATTATATGAGACACTGTTGCTCGGACAATACACGGCCGGGTTACAGGATCCTGTTGGGCAAATGGTTTTGGTACGAAACCCAAAAACCTTTCAAGAGGCGATAGAGGTAGCTACACAGGAGAATAAGAACGAGCGCATTAGGGCAGAAAAACATGTACGTATTGTAAAGGAAGACGAAGCATTAGTAAAAAGGGAATAAGACCTATTGTTGCAATGAATGTCCACCATTTAGTCAGCAGTTGCTGAGAACAAAGAGGCGACACGAAGTATGGGGATGGTACGAGCGGCTTTGGGAGCAAATGAGCCGACAGCTCTGCCATATTGGAAAAATGCAATGGGTATGGCTCCGGTAAACCAAATGGACAATAGGGCACATCAGTATAACGGGAATGTATGTCAACTGTGTGATACGGTAGGACACAAGGCACCAAACTGTCCTAGGGTCATACGGGAGATAAGAGACCGAAGTAAAAAATCACCCATGAGACCTAGTCCGAATCTAGCAGGCTCAAGTCGCTGCTTTAGTTGTGATCAACCAGGGCACTTCGCGAGAGAATGCCGTAGATCAAAGTGCACCTACTGCCAGAAGTTAGGGCACCGAGTGCAGGACTGCTGGGCGAAACAAGGGAGAAGTGGGAATAATAGTGGTAATAGGACAACACCACCAAAAAACAGATCACCAGGGAGTCCCAGAACACCCCTTCCCTCACCAAAGATGTAACAGACTCAAAAGCGACTTGACATTGTTGTTCGTTTGGCGGCGACGTAACCATTCCGGTAAAAATTAAAGGTAAAGTTTACACATTTTTAGTTGACACAGGCAGTCAAGTGACACTTTTATGTGGGGCAGATGCAACGGATCATATTAATGGGGATTAAATTAGGGAATCACCTACTAATTATAGGGGAATAACGGGAGAAAGTTTAACCTCATTTGGAGAAGTAGATATCGATTTAGAAATAGGGAAAATGAAATTTAAACATCCGTGTGTCATAGTTAAATTACCATGGTTTGAAACAGAAATTAACGGTATTTTGGGATCAGATTTTTTAGGCAAATTTATGGCTGTTATTGAAATGGAAAAGGCAATTTCGTTTAAAGTTAACCCTAGAGAAAAGATTGTGTTTCAAACGTCACGACAGCCATTTAACGGAAGGTCAACAACCTTAAG
>JAQGBW010001840.1:0-22962 GCA_034698625.1 Julus scanicus | reverse complement strand
TTTACTTTTTTCGTTTAATTCACGCATTTTCTTATTAACATTTACTATTTTTAACATGTTTATAGGATGTTTATATGCATGTACAATCGAAGTATTGATAGTTCCCGTGATTTTCACGGGTTACCGACTAGTATCTTTTAGAATCGCGGGTGTCTTACAGTCTGGTGTCTTAACCTATGTATAGTCCAGGCGATAATTGCAAAATATATGTGCCCAGCTACTTGGAAACATCTTTGTATCCTACGTCTGGATACATGGGACCAAAAAACTTGTCTTTATACATGTGGACAACAATGTTGTGCATCCAGATTTTAAATGATGCACGAAAGTTCCTTCCTCATATGTTTATTGTGTAAATTAAGTGTGTTTCTCTATTGTTGTTGTGAGCAAATTGAAAAGATAATTTATAAAAGGTATTCTAAGAAATTATGTTTTCTTAGAATCAAAACCTTTTCTGTAGGTGGTACTGACTGAAATCACTCGCACACGGTTTGCTCTAATAGGCCACCTGTAGTTTCTCACGCATTATCCATTCATTTCTGTATACTGTATAATTCACCATGAATGTTTTGATTTTTTTTTTTAGAAACTTCATTTAACTAACAGTGGAGGTTCTGTGAGCATCAGCACGGCAAACACTGTGGAAAAACTGGTGTTCGAGAACGACACGGAATGCGAATGTCAAGCTGTGGACGACAGACCTCGATTTCACGCCAGGAAATCAATGTAAGGACATTTGTATTTATTACGAGATACGATCGGAATTAGTCCTTCGTACTTTAATATCGCAGCAATTGATGCAACTATGCGATGTCCCACTGACCAAGCCCATGGTATGCACGTCACGTCATATCCACACACAGCGACAACTTTTTCGTCCATATTTGCCAACCTCATTAGATCAAAGTGAAAGAATGTATTATATACCTATGCATTTCTTTATTAATATGGTTTTGGACCACTTTTTGTCTATGGTACAGCCTCTATATCCTTCTTGTAATTAGATAATAAATCCAACGAATTTTCTCGAAGCAATATGCAGTACATGTTTATATGCAATTCTGCTAAAACTGTTTCACATTTACACGAGACCATTCCAAGAAGGATTGAGGCTGTATTGGAGGCAAAAAGTAGTCCAACATCATATTATTAAACAAGTTTTTCATTGTTTTTCCCCACAAAAAAATGAGTATGCGTAACGTAGGTTTCAACTATTTTGTACACCCATGTACTTAAGATAACAAATAATTATAGTTTATACTTTTTGAAACGTTTACTCTAAACTCTATTAAAGAACACGAACATTTTCCGACTAACGAAACGTAAGTTATAGATTAAAAACTAAATGAGTTTCTGAGGTTAGTTCGCCAAGATGGCGGATCTGTTATGGCGCTTTATACGTATTTTGCTTCTGTTTTAGTCTACTGGTGCAGCATGCTTTATCAATGTAGTATCTCATAGCCTACACATTCGCAGGGTGGTTCCAAAAGTTCACGACTAATATATTATCGTCCAACGATAAATTAATATACCCTAATGTGGAATAATCAACAATTTGTAATCAGTTAGGCACACTCAGACGTCCATTAAAGATGGAATGTTGCTAATGTAAAATTCAGTAGCTTAAAATGTGTCATTCAGCATCAGAACACGTAATTTACTGAGCATCAATATAATCTTCGTTATTTCGAGGACTTTGGAATCACCCTGATAGTGGGATATATTGCTGTAATTTATACGCAGGAATCCATTTAAATATTAACTTGCCCAGCCCTATAGGAATGTGGGTTGAGACTAGTCTCGAGTAATTAAATACGGACTAGAAACCGTTCAATAAAAAGGTTTTATTGTTCGGAAATGTCGACGAATTAGTTAAGGTTTTGTTCTCCTCTTTAAGTTAAACAAATGGGCGGCTTTTTTGTCAGACATTATCGTTTTCGAGAAGGTGACATTAAAAAAAATTGTGATTTTTTCAAAAGACAATAAAAGCTATAACTGAATAATATTGCTGTTATTACATTTTTAATGACTTTATAGACCTTCGCCTTCCATGTCCGTCTTCCTACGCAGTTCTTCCATCAGTAAATCAGTCGCTGACTGGTTTAATTTTCTTAATATGAGTAAAAGAGTAGATGTTTTCGAAGGCTATTGTTAGAAATATGTATTCTCGAATTGAAAATGTTATTTTTATTTTTTAAATCCATCGGCTAATAATGCCAGACTGCTATGTCTAAAAATGGCTTAAGAACCTACTTTTGAGGAGGATGGCAACTGACTGACTGACTGTTGTAGTCCAATAGCTTTATCAAAGATAGCCTTCTATGGAAGTGTGAGTCTTAAACTTGGATCAAGACTCATCGAATGCATTCTTCCCCTAAGCTTTGATCTCCCTATTCCTCTAGTCTAGAAAGTCCCCTATATATTCCTCTCTCAAAGCCCAGAAGAGGGTGTCAAAAGTCCTAAGCATCTCGTCATTTCCTCCCCCTTCTTCTTCTACATACATCTATTTCTTCACCCATTCACGAAGGCATTTTGACTCGACTAGATGACTGGGCTAATCTTCGAAGCTGATTTTGACAAATCACTGGGTTTATTCTCTGGCACGCTATTGCTCCAACAGATACCGTTTTAGTAAGCTGGATTAAAGTTCACCCAACCCTAATTAATTACACATTCCTGTTCACTAACCCTCGCTAAGTCATGAATGGGGATCACGCGGGGCTTCGAAGAAGGGGGAGGGGGTTGTGGCACTCCATGCCCCCGTGCAAGGGGTCCTCAATACATACGTCGTGATTGTAAGTTCCTAAAAAACAAGACATCGATTTCCCTTTGGAAAAATGCATTATATAGCAGGAGACACCCTACTGGCCATGAAAGTGCACAACCATAGGAATGCAAATACTTATTCTTTCTGTAATACGTTTTAATTTACTGAAATGGTTATAAGATATAGTCTGGATTTATTATTGTAAATATACAGGGTCGCTTTAAAGTCTTTTCAACATTACAAAAGTTTATTACAAATAAACTATAGTAGTTACAGCTGCTTGAATTGTGGCAAAAGAAATGGAAACTCACAAAGCTTGTTTATACATTTGAACCCTTTGTCTTATGCAGAAAGTCTTAGCTACTATAATCAATTCCACGGCATGTGTTGTGCAACATTTATTGCGTGACACCAGCAACAGTTTCGGTTATCCTTCTTTTCAATGTGTCCACTCTATTTGTCTAGATAAGGTACACGTGTTGCATACACCCTGTTCTTGACATAACACAAGAAAAATTCTCTGTTCGATGATCAGGGTGACCAGTGCATTGGACTGTCGCGCCCAATCCACCTGTCAAGAATAGTGTCACTCAGGAACTTTCGAACCAGACATTCTTTTTAAACCTATTTCTCACCATGTTCCAAGGCGAAATTTTGATTTTCTAAATCCAATATTCGCACATTGTACCTGTTCACTTATCTGGAGATGCGAAAAGTTGAAAACAAAGGTTGAATTTCATTGTCATCAGGGAAATAACTTAATGAGTTACTTGATGGTCACATGTTAACATTGCTTTTACTCAGCGATTAATTTTTCTAGAAAATTGTATTATGTCATAGTATGTTTTTTGTTTTCATATTTTGTATACTCTATAATTTTTTTTGTGACTTTTTTGACCATATATGTGCCATTTAATGCAAAATTGGTGGAGGGAATTTTAAAAAGTAAGGGTCAATGCATCCGAACTTATCATTCAAACCACTCGACGGAACTTTTAAGTCCTCACAAGTTGTTGTGGTTGCTTGTGCTGAATTGAATATTCATCTTTTACATTGTATATGCTATACGTAATTACACATTTACAATTCGAAGGAATTTCACCGTTTTCCAAAAATCGCATTGCTAGAGTTTGGAAGGAGGGTCGCAGAGTTTTTATTTAAAGAAATTTTAAACAATTATCCATGAAAAAAAATTCCCTCATCTTTACCAAGTAGAAAGTCCTAATCTGATTAAGAACTCAACATTTCTCACTAACGGTGTGCTTTGACAAATTTAGCTCTTTGCTGAAGTGTGCCTTGGCAATTTTAGTCCTAGATTAGTGTGTCTTGAGGTGAAAAAGGTTAAAAAACTCTGCTCTAATTAATCAACGACGTATATCGAGGCCCCCTTTATTGCCCTCGGAAAGCCGAGTGCTTTTACTTTTTGCACGCATTTTTATTTTTACCCCTTTAAAAATAGCGCCCTCTGTTCTCAGTCAGTGGAGATCTTAATGGTCAAATGTAACAGAAATGGAAGTTTAGTTATGGCGCACCTCCTGCGTGTCGCTCGCATTGGGTTCTCTGTGATCTCTTTGAACGTGACAAGGCTCGTTTTGTTTTAGATTTAGGTTGAATCGCCATTCGGGTTAGTGAAACGCGCGTAAAATAGCATCGTCAGCGAGGTTTACGCATTTCGTTAAGTTTTATACGGTGGAGCAGAATGAATTTCCTCCCCCCCCCCCTTCCAGGGTGAACAACCCGAAAAAAAATACCCCATCCGCCATTGTTGAGATCGTCACCGATTTAATGAATGCGCGCCTTAGGAAATTCTTTGACGGAATATTAGATTTCACGGCTGTTGTTGGAAACGAGATAACCTTTTGGGTGGCCAGAAGCGCCACGCGTTTAAACCCCTTCAGGAAATACTCTTCTGATGCCGGCCAGTCAAGTGCTTTTCGAAAAATGAGAAATCTTCAGTTTAAAGTTACAAATTTACCTTTGTTTTTAATAATATTATAGAAAGCATCAGAATGGATCATCGTAGAGCCAGAATTTTGTTTATTTCGACATTAAGGAAAACAAATCTGTTAATATAGACATGTGGCACAACAATTTGAGTACGTTTATGTGTGCCGTGAGTTGAAAGTGGTTGAAAAACCCCGAACTAAGTCCCTGCTATTATAAAATCGAATATAAATTATAATATCTTTGAAATTTCAACAATTTTAAGTAATGTTATGGAGTGTTTTAAAGGATTTTAAGTAATTTTATGATTTGTTAAAGGATTTTAAGTAATTTTATGATTTGTTAAAGGATTTTAAGTAATTTTATGATTTTTTAAAGGATTTTAAATAATTTATGGTTTTTAAAAGGTCTTCAATGCCTGATGTAAATTTGAGTACGGTTATGAGTGCTTTGAGTTGAAGCTGGTTGAGAAATACCGAACTAAAGTCCCTGATATTATAAAATCGTAGGTAAATTATAAATTATCTTTAAAATTTTAACGATTTTAATTTTATTGTTTTTTAAGGATTTATGTAATTTTATGGTTTTTCAAAGGATTTTAAGTAATTTATGATTTTTAAAGGGCTTTAATGTCGGATGTAAATTTAACGGACGATTAAGAAATTGGTTATAGTGAAACTCCAAAAATTGTATGTTCAGTTTATAATTATAAGTGGTTAAACGAGATAATAAAGTCAGGTGATGTGATAAATCTTCGTGCAAGTTATTTTAATATAGTTTTAAAAGTGTTTTGTGATTTATAAACGGCTGAAAATCTAACAGTTGATTAAGATATTACACTGAATATAGGTATACTGTAAGCTGCATCAGTAGATGGACACAGGCGTGACCCTCCTTCCTTCAGCTCCTTTTTTCTTATTTTTCTTGGCTTCTTGTATTACTAAACGTTATCCTGATCCCACATTGACATTGATGTCCATTCAAGTCTCAATGTTAATATAGAATGTTTTGTATTTCAGATGTTTACAATGTCCTAGCGGATTTAATCTACGAGAACCTCAACAAGGCGTCTGCGCATGCGATTGCTTCGATAAGCAAAAATCCTGCTTGAAAATGAAAAGAGGAAGAGAGCCCTTATCGGATGTGGACAGAAGGTAAATGAACAAATGAAAAACGTCGAATCTAACCAGGATGAAAAAGTCCTTTCAATTTATAGTTCAGCTTTTGTGGTGTGTAGTAGTAAGATAGGGTCAGTTATAGGGGCAGCACCATGATGCTGTCAAAGCATGAAGTTAGTGGTTTTTACCCCAATTTTACAAGAATAGAACTATTTTAACTTGCATAAGAGAATCTTAGGCTACTCTGGAATGTAAAATACATGTATTGGACAAAAATAACATGTCCCAGCACAACATTCTGCTTTTCTTTCATTCTTTTTTATGATTTTGGTTGGTGTGAGTCATGGATGTGATTCAAGTCGTTTGTAACAGGTATATAAACACTGGAATATTGTTCGATAAACTACTATTGTGTGGTAACTGTGGTTACAAGTTTGTAGTGACACTGTTAATGGCAGTATGGTGCATGGTTTTGCTTTTGAGGAGTATAAACATTTCACCAAACGACCTCTTAACCACTCATCTATGCTGCAGCTCCAGTAAACCAATTTCTATTCTGAAAGCAGGGAAGTTTTTCTTTAGGTCGTAAAATTGTTTCTTAACGAAGCGAAAATGTTCCTTGTTTGAAAACAATGATTGATCGCGCATCGACCACGTTAACTTCGTGTTTCAAATTTGCTATCTGATAGACGTGAACGCGTGTTTAAACATTATTTTAACGTAAGCCAGCTGACAGAAATGCCAAACCGGTTACTTACAAGCGTATAGTACTGTAATCCCCGGGCATGAACAAAAACATGAATCATTGACAGATTATGGGGGCTATGTTTGTGGAATGACTGTTCTGTTAGATACAAAAATGATTTTTTACTTAAATTCATTGATTTAAAATAGAAATTTTTATCAATCATTGTTAATGTGTAAAAAAGTATAAACTATCTGAAATTGGACGTCAATTTCCACATATATACATAGATTATAAAGGATAATTACCAACATTCCACGAGTGTGACTTTATAATGCTCAAATCTGTAAATTGGGACACGTAATTTGCTGACTGTATAGGTTACTGAGAATTAAATTGAATTGTTTTTCAACTTTTTGGCGGCACACTGAGGAGAGTCGTTTTGAGAAGAAATTTTCGAACATTTTCTCATCTTCTAAGTAAAATAAAGAATAATCATACTTTGAATAAAATAATCTGTTCCATGATGACCCTGGTCTATGGCGTTCATAAATCATTCATGCCATTACAAATTTACACTTGTATGTCACAAGTCCATTGTAAATCTATTTTTATGTGGTTTATATGGAACAGTTTGAATACACACAATATGCTCAATATTATTCAATTTTTAATATGATCATATATACAGAATGGCACTTTTACACAAGTTCATTTAAACTGGCTTGCACTCCCCATATTCAATGTCAGTTTAATGACAAAAACAAGATTACAGTAACCGTACATGTAGTAGAAATCGTGACGATAACGTTTTACTTGCTAGAATAATGACAACTTATTAAATTTCGATGTCGATTTCATAAAATTTATGACACCTCTTATACTGTTCAGTAACATAAGATCCTGAATCTAAAGATGAATTTTTCTAGACTTTAGCCAAGATGCGTGACATTGCACGATAAAAGCGATCAATACACGCGTGACAAAGCTGCATTTGATGGGGTTTTTTTCACACAAAATTGAGTTTTGGCAAAGTGTTTTAGTTCAAAGTGATATTATTAACCAAGGCTCTTTACTGATGATTTACGGTCATTTCTACCGTGGCATTTTCCCTATCCACCCGCACATAACTGGAAATGACCCTGACCTGACAACGCCTTCCACTGAAAAGATACTTTAACATTTTAACGTAACGAGAAGATAAATTTTTCTTTTCAAATTTAATGATTGAAATGTAAGATTCGTGCCAAAATAAGTTTCATAGCGTGCAATTTTTGCGTGGTTAGACCTGTGTTGTTAAAGAGCCACTGCACATAGATAAAATATACTATCTAGTTTCTATCTCCGTGAAATACTTGACCCTCTTTCACCCACAATGAAACAATCCTTTGAAAAAGACGAGGATGGCACGAGTATACAACTGCTTAATAAATTACCATGACAATAGAATAAGATTGACCCGTTTATAAAACTTACTTACCGGTTTTAATTTAAATTTCAACTCGAAATACGCCTTAATACAACGCGAGGTACTTAAGGGTATGATCTTGAAGTAAACAGATCCATATTAGGGTGGATCTTTAGGAAATATTTCCTCTTCTAAACGGGTCCTTTCATTTATTTACACGTTGAATACTAGCAAAAACGTCATTGGATAAGTATAAAATATATTTCACTTTCATGTCCAGGTCTTGTTGTCACAGTAGGATAAGTTTACCCCTCACACTGTTAAAAATTACACAGGACCTCTGAGACCTCTATATAAATTTACTGCATTAAAAATTAAATCTAAGGATATTTTTCAAATAACTACACTAAATCGCGGTTCCATCTTAGCATAAATCACATTTTTATGTGGAAAGTGTCGTCTTCGCTGTCCCCTGAAACGTTCTGAGAGACACTGTCCTATAAAGATTAACCCCGCACCCAGTAAGCTTATTTTATGGATAGGTTACCACACGTATACAGATAGGTTAACCCAACGGGTTGTCTATGTGGTCAACCACATTGACGTCATTGGGAATAATAGACGCCTCTGTTTGAAATCAATTCGTGAATTGTATACGGGGTGAAGACTCTGACAGTTTAAAATTCAAGTATGGAAAATCAAAGAAGATAATGGGTTAATGGAGGGCACACGAAGGCACACTACATGTGGTCGATAATGAATATTTATTGAATTTAGAGACAAGGTTGGTAGAGTCACGCGATTGATGACTTTATTTACCCTTCTTTCTTGCTACTTTGAAAACACCCGGTGTTGATTTCAACTGCTGAATTCAAAATGTATCCTTCTGTATGTGTGTATTTATATATTTTATTGGAATCTCGCCAAAAACCCGCAAAAATTGTGGACGTTTTCATGATGATCATCATTTTATCCGATGAATTTTAACCACGTTTGTCTCAATTCAAGAAATCGTGAACTTTGAACAAAAGCCAGATAGTTCACAATTGAATTTGGTGATACGAGTTGTACGTACTATGCGGTAACTCAGACCCACGATTAGCAGCGCCATCTATGATGCGTTATTTTAAACAACAGATAACGTTCCTAATATGAGCAAATTGCCCACATGGAACAAAAATGCATTTACAATGATTTGCAATGCATTTAAAATACATATAGATTGAGACACCGAAAATGCATTTCTAAAAATGTATTTCAAAATACATTCAAAATACATTTTTAAATGAATTTCAGTGTCTCAATCTATATATGCATTTTTGAAATGCATTTCTTTTCCATGTGGGTAAGCATGTCCAGGCTGGTCAAATATGACAATGATGTGAAATTGTTGAAAAATACATGTAAAAAAAAGTTAATACTGTGGAGTTGATATATACTAGAAATATCTTTCGCAAATGGAAAATGTCTGTATGTGGTTTATAGAGGCGCCATCTTGAAATTACTTTCAGTGCATGGCAAGCTGACTTTGCAGTTAGCCATCTACAGTAGAACATGTCTAAATGCATCCTGTGTAGATCAATAACCTCTCTAAAAGCATAAAATGTGCTGGTCATGACTTGAGAACCCGTGTATAAATAAACCTGTCTAAATGCATAACCTGCCTAAAAGCATATTTTTCACCGATTCCAAGCGTATGCATTTAGACAGGTTCTACTGTATAGAGGATATAATTTCATATTACAGTAAAGTATACTGTATGCAATAGAAGACTTATTATAAGATTTGACTTCTAGTAGTCAGCTTTGCGCATACAAGTATAATGTCATTTCAAGATGGCGTCTTTATAAGTAGCATAATGAGATATTTCCCATTTTTGTCACGTATTTCTGGTATATTCCACAGTATGCACGTCGAGACACAAATAAGGAACCGCATTTTGAAATTGGCATTATTTCCAGGTTTGCCAAGTAAATTTATGTAGATTTATTCGTCAATTTTCCTATTGGGTTGACTCTGTGCCCCCAACTGGGTCTGATTCTCTAGAGAATTTCAGCCCACACACAATGTCCGTGAAACGGCCTGGACAACTAACTTAAGATACCTCCTTTGCACTTTAACATTTATGCCGCTTATATGGATAAGCATATTTTTCTTAAATGAAATTGGTTAGGGGAAGCATTTCGTATTTCTACGCCAGTGGGTCATGAATCCCGTTGATAGTCTGTATATAACGTACCTTTATTAATCATTTTTTTTTGCGGTAGTGACAGACTCGTTTCGCCATTATTCTCGAATAAATTTTTTGTGTCTTCGACTTCACGCTGATACTGATCTCTCATTTATCTTACGCTGTCTTATTATACCATTATTGCTGAACCTTAAGTTTGATGACCCGTCAACGCGAAAGCAAATTTAGAAACTGTCTTCGTAATCATTTTTTCCGAAAATATACGTTGTGGTGACGTGTCAGATTGTTTACTATACGAACACATTCATTCGAGATTATTGTTGATTTGTAGCTAGGCTTTCTCTGGATTATCTTCATTGAATTCTAGTCTAAGTATAGTCTGAAGCCTAAGGGGCCACTAAATCCTACCCATGTCCAGTATTGTCTTTCAGTGACTATAAGCAGCCACTCTGTATTTGTTTTTAAGATTCTGATGTTTAAAATAGTTTCGATAGGGGTGTTTCACTTAATCCAAAAGGATCGACTTTCCGAAAATTTCACCCAATGTTACCTTTGGATTTTGCTTAGCCTCGATTATTATCAAAATTTGCTCATGCTGATAGCTGGACAATTTGCTCATTTTGTAGAAACTTTGTTTGCTTTGCATTCTATTTGCATTATTATCATGTTGAAATATTTGTTTTTTTAATTTTTCAGATGTGTTGACGGTAGGAGATGTCATCAACCCGAATGTGAATATGGTTTATACGATTCCACGATAGGAAGATGTCCTAGAAAACACGAAAGGAGGAACGTGAAGAACAATTCTGGATGGTGGCGCTTTGATGAGAGGGAATGAGGCTCTTGATTGAAAATCAATAAAACGAACTTTTTCAAATAAAGAAAAATGGGTTAACCGTCCCATTGGAGAAGTTGGTGCGGCGAAGAGGTAATACGTCGTATTAAAGTGAAAAAAATGGTCTTCTTGACCACATTTTCACGCTGCAGCCAAGTGCCTAACTTCATGTTTGGTGTTTTTGAGAATCTCTGTCATAAGCTCATTACTCACTTTTTCAATGAGTCAGATCGTATAATCCCTCTAGCTCTTGTTTGTAATCCCTCGAATGCACTTTTACCCAACCAGAAGACTTGTTTTCACATTCAATTGAGGACCAAATCCATCCTTCCCAAAAAAAAAAAACCTGAAATCTCCCCTTATCTATTGCAAACTTCTGGAAGACTGCCATGTAACAATGTGTAGGGCTAATAACTTTTAGTTAGCATTCATTATAGGGAGCTTATTTTGGTCCTAACGTCAAATTAAACTGCTCTACAGATGAGCCTGCTGATGAGTTCCTGCTTCTTGGACATCTCGATGTAAACCCATGCAACAAAGGAAGACTAGAAGTCATCACATTAAGTGTGGTGTGTTTGTTTCCTGAACATGGTGCATGAAAGATCATTCCATCGGGAAGTAAAAATAATGCTGCCATCAATGACTTACCAGGGAAATAGATAATGGAATTTCTAATGGAATATTCTTTAAAAAAGCTCATGAGCTTTAGTTTAAAATGGGTCTCTGAAATTGCACCAGCGATGATAACATCTGGTGAGAGGTAGAGAGGTAAATGTTATACAGTTTTCGCTTCATCCAATTCTGGCACACACAACAAAAAATTATAAAAAATATTCCAATGTTAGATTTCTATTATTTTCTACGTCGTAGTTTTTTTTTATGAATAGATCTTGCTTTTTATTTTATTTTCTATTTGTTAATGTTAAAATTTGTAGATATTTTCTGTAGCATTCCTATAAGTATCCATTACGTGACAGAAATACTATCAAAATGAACGTTGGAATCAATTTTATTTTGATTTTTTATATCTCACTCGTGTAACTAATTCCCCCTTGAAGTATAATCCCATTGTAAAATAAGAAAAAAATCATGAAATTTCACACCATACATTTGAAAATTATTATTCGTGCCAGTTAAAAGCTAAATTTAATAGATAAAAAAATATTGTAACTGTAAGAACCCAATCTGCATCAAACCTCTTGCTAAGGAAGACCTTTAGTATCCTAGCAGTTAGAATTTTCCTGTAATTGTAATGTTCACGTATACCAAATACTGTATTTAAATCCAATCTCTAATTCCGTCATCGGACCGTGAACACCTGTTCACAAGTATATACACATTGTACGTATATACACATCCACTCACACTTCCTGTTGGTAATAATCTTGTCATTTATATATATACATATATAATATATATTCCTAATGAACTTTTTTTTATATACACTCGTACTCGTGAATGGCTAGTATAGATACTGACTGACTGTGCACGTTCCTTTCTACATTGTAAATAATTCTACGTGTATATGTATAGCCTTTTTAAATCGTTCGTTTGAATGCCTATATTTGCGATGAAAATTCTCGTTTTTTTGTAACGTGTATACAATTTGATTAATAGAACTGTTTAAAAATGAGAGAACTGATCTTAGTATGCGTGTTAACGACAATGTCTTTCTATTCTTAAGTGACACTATAAATATTGCTTTGGCAAGTCCTCGGCGTGGTCATGCATTGATTTTAATGTTCAATTTATTCCTTGAACGAATTAACCTTTTATAAGAGTTTAATGAAATCTTAACAATGGGTTCGTAAATGTGCCCTCGCACAAATTAGGTGTGCCAAAGACTCGAAATATATCGCAATATGTCGAGAAAAGTAGTTGACAGTTTGCATAGCGACATCAATAGGAACGAGACAACGTGACAAATCTGTGGATAGTTGTGAAATGACAAAGTTTTAGAAGATTCGTTCAGTGAATCCTAAGTAGAATGAATTGTCTGTCTGGAACCTGATATTTTCAAAGATTTTTTTACAAATAGCACGGTAACAGCTGCTCGGTATTATAAAGCTGCAGTGTTAATCATGTTCAAGGTAGTTATCGTTTAATATTCAAACTGTGTTTTTGTACTTTTTTCAATGCCAATTTTTACAGAAATTTCAATTAATTATTACGCAAAATTCAGGAAAAAATAGTTTTGATTCCGGTTCGAATCTAGGAGATATTCAAAGCAAGATTAACTTATCCCAGCTTATGACGCCAAGAGTCAATTTTCGAACACTTTGTTACAATGTCTTCAGTTTCATGCTCCTCTTTAACAGTGCTACAATAATGCAATCTTGCTTTTTTAGTCTAAGAGACGAAACTGATGCATCATTTTCAGGACCGGGCATACGTCCAAACCAAGGAGGAAAAAGTATAGGCCCTACTCAGCAGAAATTATTTTTCCATAAATTTGGACTTTTTTCCGGTTTAATGAAACTTAAAAGTTCAGAATCACACTTTGTACTGCAGAAAAATTGCAACTTTACAGTCGGAAAAGCACACTTTATAACTGCAGAAAAATCACGCATTTACTGCAAAAAATCACATTTACTGCAGAAAAATTGGCACTTTACTTAAGAAAAATCACACCATTACTGAAGAATCCCGAACATACACCCCCCTATCACACACAACACTATTTGTATAATTCCTGCGACAAGTTGGACTGAGTACCATGGTGTCGTGACTATTATAGTCGTGAATATTATATCGCACTATTACTGAATTAAAATTGCACTTTTACTACAGAAACATTGCACAACCCGCATTCCAATGTCATCCATTGGAAATTTCCATGAATGGAATTTATCAATATACCGTACTGCCATGGGTTATATTCAAAATACGCTCAATAAACTTCAAGATGACCAACTTTTACATTATCCAGAATTGTAAGTTTATTTTATTGTAAATCTTATTGACACTGATATTAAATCTACACAATCCGAATCCCCTTCTCCGTTCCTGCAGCTTCTGGCTGATCCATCAGCTTGCAAATTCGTGCGAGCAAACCCCACAAGGAGGTTCAGCCGTTGCATCCCACTGATTAAGAGGCAAAAAATCGATAGCTTGTGTTGCAGAAGTGAGTTAGGCCAATCCCCCTGGAGTCTATGAATGGCCTCGTCCCAATCCGATGTGGGATCCATCCTCGAAGCCTTTGTTTTTTTGTTTTCAATCTCTCTCACGCTCTCATTTTGTCTATCATCGGTTTTACATTTCATCCGTTGAAGGTCGGCGTTGTTCATTTCATCGTTCTGCCTGCCATTTTGCCAGACTTTGGTCCAAATAACAACGGCAGTCTTCCTTCAGTTTCCATGTTCAAAGGGTTGCGTCGTCTATGCTGGATCACAGGGTGCCGCAGAGCAACGGAGGAAGATGGACGCGACGAAAATCCTCTGGCAGAATCCAGCGTTCGAGAGGAAGGGTAAGATCTGAGATGACAACAAACCTAGATCTAGGGGTCCTGCAGTAGAATTTCATTGCTGACATCGTCAACATTTTACTCCTTTAGAGTTGCTTTATAGAATGGCCTTAACTGTGAAGCTTAACTTTGCCAGGGAGGAGAAATTTCATGTTTATTGCATGTTGGGAAATGCCTTATGTTGACATAACAGAAATTAGACATATGCCTATGCATGGCGTGTTTGTTTATAAATGAAATAATATATTTGAATATGTGACCATACGTCATCCAATTGTATTGTGCATGTATCTCCGTAAAATACTTTTAGACATAATATACTGTATGTCCATGTTTTCTTCCATATTTGGCCAATGATATAAACTGCCATATATAACCATGGATGTTTTTAGACAAAGTGTACATTGTACACTCACTATATTTGGGGAAGTCTAAAATGATAGGCTATAGAATTGAATGCTCGAAATGATGCGAATTTCCATTTTGGAATATTACCAAATTTATAATTTTTTTTAAATGCACGGAAAATTTATGAATTCTATAGCCATATCATGATAAACTTTTTTATTAGGAGACTGCAGATGTCTAAACCATTATTTCCAGTATGTACGAGATGCCCAATGATCATAACAATATAACCATTGTAAAAGTTACATGTTCCCATATCTGATCCCTGTCATATCCTTCATTTCATTTCTAAAATCAGTAAATATAGGAGTAAAATGTTAACATTTCTGGTAGAGGTCTTGTGGATGGTTTAGCTTCAACTTCATATTTTGTTTCATCTTTTCAGATATCTGGATTTCCTCTTCGTCCATGTTCTCCTGTTTGGCTGTTTATGTTGATCACCGTCGTGGTCCTGACGACAGTGAACGTCTTGATCAGCCTGAAGTTGACATATGCCGGAGATAAGGTGGCGTCCTGGAACTCCAGCGATACCATTCCCATTTCTGGCGACTTTTTCCCTTCTAAAACGCTGGACCATTCCTCGGACTGCATGATCAACTCCAGCACCGGCTTTCGATTCTTGAACCAGAGCGGCCGATTGGACAACTCCAGGAAGTACATGATCCACGACTTTTCGGTGGTTGGAGAGCGTTGGTCAAACGCCGTATCCTCATCTGTGGTCTGTTTGGCCACGCAGACTTCCGTCGATCAGATGTTCTGGCTTACAGAAGTTGTCCATTCCTGGCAAGGTCCGGTATCGGTGTCCGTGTTCGTGCCTGGAGAAGACTATCATGTAGCCGTGCGATTCATCGGCCATCTTGTCCGCTGTTTTCCCCTCATCAGGGACTTGGCGAGTTTCCATTTCGTGTATCCTGTATCCCGGCGTCCCAAGCGGATATTCAGTTTTCCACGGACTGAACTACGGTGCGAAGCATGGCGAGCCAACCTGAAGACGCTGTTGAACAAACGTCCCAGAAGCGTTTCAGCCTGGAGACCAACACTTCTTTACCCCCAGAACCACATGCGAAACGTGGCTCGCAAAGGCTGCCCCACGCCCTTTGTCATGCTCACCGACGTGGACATCATCCCCCGTTTGGGTCTTTGCGCCTCTTTGCGTCAATTCTTGCGTCATCCTCCTTGTGAGCGTTGCGCCTTTGTGGTGCCCACCTACGAGGTGGAGGAGAGCGTGTCTCCCTTGCCTCGCAACAAGTCTCTCTTGGTCAGCCTGGTAAGGGCCAGGAAGGCGCAACCCTTTCACAAGGTGGTGTTCATCAATAACCAGTTCGCCACCAACGCCTCCAAGTGGGAAACGCTGCCGGAAGAGGTGGCTATCACCGTGGCCTATCCGGTCACCAATTTCGAGCTGTATTACGAACCTTTTTACGTCGCCACTGACGATGTGCCTCCGCACGACGAAAGATTCGTGGGATATGGATACACCAGAAATACGCAGGTAAACCAACCAAATTACCCACCTGCGTGGCTTAGTGTATGGAATGAAACCCGAGTTGTAACTTTGGTTTTTGAGGTTGTTGTCTGTTGTTTCCATGTAAAAACTGGATAGTTTTCACTAGTGGAAATTCTATTTGGTACTCTACAGTCATTACAGAAGTGCCATCAATCGGTGTACCGCTGGAGTTTGTGGAATGGTAGAAAATGTACCTGCTGATTGAAAATAGTAATTATCCTCTGCTGTCATCTGATATGACAAGTCTTCTGTCAGTGATTTAAAGGAAATTTTTGTTTAGTTTTCTAAAGAGAATTTTTGTTTAGTTTTCTAAAGAGAATTTTTGTTTATTTTTCTAAAGAGAATTTTTGTTTAGTTTTCTAAAGAGAATTTTTATTTAGTTTTCGAAAGAGAATTTTTGTTTAGTTTTCTAAAGAGAATTTTTGTTTAGTTTTCTAAAGAGAATTTTTGTTTAGTTTTCTAAAGAGAATTTTTTTTTTTTCAGTTTTCTAGAGAGAATTTTTGTTTAGTTTTCCAGTCTTATAAATGGTGCAAAATGTAACTTTCGATTAAACTATGGATAAACCCAACAAAATCTTATCTCTATAATTTAATAGCATTGGGTTGAACAAGCTGGTCAAAATTATCTGATATGACAAGACAATCCACTGGACAGTGATGTTAAGTGCATGTTCGTTCAGTTATCTAAAAGTCTTAGATTGTAGAAAGTTTAGCGGTTAATTAAGTAATTGACCATGGTAAAACCAACCACAAATCTTATCCCTATGACAGAAAGGTGTTCAACCAGAGGATCAAAACCTGAATAACAACGTTCTTGACAATGATTTTAAGTGAATTTCTTTAAGTCCAAATTACCATGCCTCAACTTACAGTAAAATGAGGAAAAAGTGTTTCCAAATTCTTCAAAATTCGTTGTTAAAAAGGATTCGTAATGAATATGAAATATCTTTCCTATACTTCTTGACAAGCCACATGCAAAATGACAACATAGCCAATTTATCTATTATATTACGTGCTATGAACCCTAGGAGCCATATCGATTTGAAAGATATCACGTGTACAAACATAACGGGAGATTGATAACTAGACCGATTGAACTCTGAAGTGATTGAGCATGATTTAATCCATATTTTTTGTATTTTTTTTTTCTGTTACAGGTATACGAAATGTTCGTGGCCAATTACAAATTTCTGGTCCTGAATTCAGCCTTTGCCATGCACAGAGGTCTTAAGTTAAAGAAAACGAAGAACTCTTGGAGGGAGAAACAAAACAGAGCAAATTCCAGACAATTTAAGAAATTTGAAAAAGAAATCGTGGCTCGATACGGATATAATAAAAATGTGAAATCTTAACTCATGGGCTGTTATTGAAGAATGGTACACTGGTGTCATCAACGTTTGCCAGAAACTCGTCTCAAAGAGTTGGTCCACGGTGGAAAGTTTACCCCACACAGGACCAGAATTTTACTTGGAATATGGAAGGAATTCAGCTTCCGGTTGAAATGGTAAACGTTTAAAAACCCTTTATGGCCGCTAACCGATTACAAGCTTATTTAGTCGTTCATGGACACATTTATTGATAATATGCATTTGACGTCATCAGATGTGCTGTTATCTTTCAGTGACGTTTCCGGCCTTTTCTCCTACCACATTGTTCAAAACACTATTAGTCAGGAAAGTATGGGAGTAATGGGACTAACTATATTTAAAGTAAAATTTCAAAACATGCTCGATTCCATTTAAGCGCTAGTTAAAAGTAAGAACCCGGATGTAATCGAAGTTGGTTCTCAAAGATGGCGGACAGGTGGCCAATTGCCGCTCTTTGTATGTTATCTGCAAAGGATACATCCTCCAAATTCCGACAGCCCAGTTCCGTTGTGATATGGCAGTGGATGTGGCTTATCTCCAATAAGCTTCCAGTCCATCACATGACTGCATAGACTAAACGTTGAACGAATGCCTTTTATTTAATAATTTATAATCTACGCATTTCATGATCTTCACATTTGAATTTCATTTCTTCTGAAGTTCAGAATGATTGACGCACGTTACTTGAAAGCAATATTCGTCAACCAGAATCTGTTTCCTTATTCATTCTCAATACTCGGGAATTCAAAGAATATAGGCTATTATATAAAAGCGTGATCGTTAAATATAGCCTCGTTCAAAAAGTGTATTTTTACCATTTTTTATTATTATAAGCATTAAATGTGTTTGAATACATTTATTTCGTGAATTTAACGCGTTTCATATCGAAAACTGCTATGGGACCATGTTATTAAGGGAGATTAGAACTCCATCGATTTAAATGGGCCGAATTTGCAACGACACTCACAGTCAAACAAAAAAATATTAAATAAAAATAAAAATTGTTTAAAATTGCTTTATAAATCAGCAAGTATACTGATCGTGTCATTTTTCACGTTAAAGTATACTATAGTCTACTATAGTAGATTTTTTGAAATTAATATTTATTAAATTATTATTTGAATTTTTTCCCTCACAGCTTGTCTATCTCATGCTGCCACCTGCTGGCAGTGTGTGCAAAATAACGGACATTTTTCAAACTTCTATATTAATTTTTTAAAAATCTACCATTTCAAAGTGAAAAACAACAAGATGAGGCCCTTGCTGATCCATCAAGCCACCCCAAACAATTCTCACCCTCACCCAAACCGCCCTCATTCAACTGTGAGTATCTTTGCAAGCCCGACCCATTGAAAAGGATAGGGTTCTGAATCACTCTTAAACGTTTTAGTGAATCGATAACCCATAACTCTGCACTTCATCTAGAAAAACATAAAAAATTCAAATTTATTTAAAAGTTAACTTGAATGAAGTAGTACAAATTTAAAGCAACATTAATTTAATTTCTAAATGACAAAAAACTGCACTATTTCTAAAGTAAAATTGCAGTAATTGTGCCAATTATAATATTTATTGCATAAATTTAACACTACAACTTATAAAAATTTGCAGTTTTTTTGTATTTATTTTAGCCCATACAAATTGCAGTTAGAAAATACACTTTAACTGAATTCTATTAAAATACACATAAAAAAATTCACAATACACTTTTAACTGAATGCTACGAAAATACACATGAAAAAAATCACATACTTAACCTTACCGAATCTAGCCTGATGTGTTTTGTTTTTTGCCTAACAGCACATTTTAAAATTTCACTTTTACTGTTGGAGTTTTGCAAGTATATTTAAGTTTTTGATATCATCTGACTTTGTACCGTTTCGACGAATCAAATCGAGCTATTGCCGTCAACATTTAGATCCGTTGATGCTGTATTTAAAATCCTGATAAGCCGAGTAATCGTCATTCTTCGTTCGTCCTCTGGCTTATTTGGGTTGTTATCAAAATCCCTCGTCGCCTACGCGCCTGTGTGGATATGTACCTGAAGACATTCCCCCGAATAGATGTCGTCATCGATGAGGCAATTCCTGCAACTGGCCTCGCCCTCGTCCGTTTCAGCAGGTTGTTTCGCCACTTTTTTCCTCCATGTCAGAAGGAGAAGGTAGTTGTTGCTCGTTGTCAGTGCTAACAGTCGAAAAATCACTCTTAAACTCGTGCATGGATTGAAAAAGGAGAACTTTATTTCCTCTGGAATTGCCGGAACAAGGACCCAAAAACATGCCCGTTTACAGCAAGAAGACATCCCGTCATTCCCATGGACCCTGGATATCATCAATGCCCTGGTTACTCATGGTCTTACTCCTGCACTTCAACCAGATAGGTAGGCCTAACTTTTGGTGTTTTTTTTTCATTCTCAACTTACTAATGTCGCATTAGTAATTTAATGTGCCATCTTTAGATATCGAATTTTTATTGAAAACAGCTTTACGTCTTATAAACGCGTAAATAACGACTTGTCCTGTTTTTATGCAACAAGTTTCAGCTTGTGATAACGAGTTGTTCAAATAGTAAAGTTCATCAAATATTATTGGGGCGAATATATAGGAAAAGATTTGTCCATGCTAATCTAAATGTCAACTCTTCCTGTCGAGACTATGCTTTTAGTATATAGGACTGACTTTAAATATTTATCGAATAAAATGTATATAGATTTCCAACGGCCCATGGGCCTTGATATATCCTTGGGCCCAGGTTGTTGACAGTCGTGCGAATAGCGCATATTGCAATGGCACATTCTGGTTCAAATGCCAGACTTTTATATGCCACGATTTTTACGATTTAGAGAGAATGGTAATTACATGCAGAAATGGTATGAAACACAGCTAAGCGTAAGCCCTCGAGAGTCTCATTAATTCCTGAATCATCGGTCATAAAACAGGATGATCTGGGGCACAGTCCTCATGAACGTTGCGTGCCAGTTGGCAACTTGACACCATCATCCTCTGAACATGTCGCTAATAAATGCCCCAGTGAATATGTTTACGTGTAACATAGTCTGCCCATATCATCCCAAACATTGAACCCACGTGGACAACTTTACATGGACATGCATGATAAAAGTTTCCCCTCCATAAGCTGACTTGAAATGAATTCGGGGGAGGACTTAACAAGCTAGGTCCCCTACTATCCGGGTATCGAATGCCAGGTATCGGATACTACCATACTAAAAAACATTTGGGTCAAATAAGGATTTTCGAATTTGATGACATTTTGATGGTAGTTTTCCCTATCACTTAGTGGTTTGGACTCGTCCGTCCAGTGCGATAGCCCACCCGGTGCAAAGGTATGTGGGCTGTGGCCGCTGGCAACGTCTTCAAGTTCATGTCTGACGAGCCTCGTTCCGGGACCATCTTATTGTTATTCTTCTTCACTATTGTTCACACGAGTCATCGTTTCCTAAATATGAAAATGCTACAAATTGTGTTTGTCATCACAAACTCGCAATAGTTAAATAAATAATATTAAAGTTGTCAAGTAGTGTTATTCATCGGGTATTTTAGGCTTCTTTATTGGAATGCAGGACAGCGTTTTTCAAAATGAGGTCAAACTTAGTTGGATTATCTACCCCTTCCACTTAAAATCTCTTGGGACTTAGGGCCCAAGGGCAAGGGTCTTGTAGACTGTATCAAACTTTAAAAAAAACGAAGAAAATGTTTGGAATGCGAGAGGGTTACAATTTATAAACACAAACAACAACAACCTAGAGGCACTTATTGTCCCCAAGACTTTTTAAGGGGCTCTCGGTACTTTTTTATGCAGTCCGCTAAATGAAAATTACTGTATCTTGTTTGGGATGTGGTCTCACCTTTTAACCACTATGTGACCACAGGCTCCATAGCTATTGATAGATTAACCCACTTAACCAAAACTTCTGGTGGTGGTAAAAATAGCCTCAATAGTATTTATAGGTGTAAAAAGGCCCCTGAGTTTTGCTGATGTAGAAAGTACAGAACTTGGCAACTGAAACATCAGGGTTTTCATACCTGTAAATAGATCAAGTCGAACTATCCTGTAATTCGTAGATACTTGTATTACAAGTTAACGACGGTTTAATGGTCGAAATTACCTGATGTATTTTAAAACATAAAATTTCAAGCCATCGGTCATTGAATTTTTTGCCCCATGAGTAGTATTCAGGACATAGTGAAAATGCATCGCATGTATGCCAGCGACGGAAAAGGAAATTATATTCGTTAAATTAAAAACACCATCCGCAATGAGCTGAATATAATAAATACATTAGTTGGAAATAATAATTGTTATTGTTGAGGCTGCGAAATTTTCCGTCATTGAGAAGGGAAAATCCGCATTGAAACTCATTAATAAATCATACTGGAGCAGAATTTTACAACCGGAAGAATGTAAAGTGTATGTAGATAGGTATAGTCTGAAAAGTAAAATCTACCTTATTATATGTGTTCTACAACTTTTAACGAAAATAAAAGACCTAACTTCCTGTTGTTCCCTATTTCGTAAGAGATTTACGCGCCTTGATTGTCCGGGTGCCTAATGCGTAATTTTTAGTGGAAATCAAAATATGATGAAAGTTTAAAAATGGGAGCATTTGTCATTGATAAAAATCATAAGCATTTCCGTTCTCCGAAATTCGTTTACCTAAGTTTTGCTTATATGTGGTAATGCTATGTATGCAAACCTGAAGTTTGAGCCTACATGTACAGTTTCTAGAGGCATAAGGTACGGCCATTTTCAAAAGAAATTAATGTTGTAAATGGATATGCCTCAATGAAATAAAAAAAGATTATTAAACTAAAAAAAACATTTAAAAGACGTTCGATTTTATTATGTTCGCAGTTCATAAAAACAGCAAATAAATATAACATTCACTTTTTAAAATAGAAAAAATGTCTTCTTTTGTAATGGACTTTCAGGCATATCTATAAAAAAACCAATTTATGTCCATGTAAATAGAGGCATTTTAGGAGTATTTTGAAGTTAGTTTGGGTTGGCTTGTGCGACTTTTATCTATAACTAAAGTGGGAGCGTGTTTAAATTCGATATTTTATGAATTTAGCGCGTTGAATTGGAACTTTCAGGATATCAAACTAAAAAAAATGCATTTATGAGAAAAATACAGGTATTGAGGCTATCTTTATTTTATTGTTTGTTTGTTAGTTTGTTGATTTTTAACGTTGGCCTATTTCTGCAACACGAGGGCTAAACACCAACGCCAGGGGATGAGCCTTCAACA
>JAQGBW010001839.1:0-22967 GCA_034698625.1 Julus scanicus | reverse complement strand
ATAGTGAATACAAACTGATCCTGAGCAACGCGTGAGCAGAGCCTTGTGAGCAATATGCTCAATTTAGAAACAGCCCTTATACTGCGATGCAAGTTTACATTAAAAATTAAGTTTAGAACGTCGCGTTCGTTATTTAGAGCGTGGAAACGTTCCATTTCCATACAGAATTCTTTAAAATCTCGAATATATTCTTATAAATTAAGTTAGGGCAGCACCATTAATTGCCACATGATAGAATCCTTCACCTTTAGGCTTTAAATTAGGCGTGAAATTTGGAGTTTGAATTTATGGATTTTACTCTCCCTTATCAAGTGACATATCTATGCTGATTGTCGGTCACCGAGTTGAAATCAATGAACACGAGTCAGAAACGTCCAGGAGGATCGTTGTTCCTATGTGCCATTGTTTTCATTGTCAAGCACTGTACTATTTATATCGAAGAGAGGGGGAAGAAAAGAAAGCTTGTGATATCCTGACGACATATTTCGCTGACGTCACCGACAACGCCACTTTTTTCAGCCAATAAGATCACTACGACTAGTAATCCACTAGGAGGTGTGGGTAATTTAGGTCACGCCTTTGCTTAGTAGATATTTAACATTTTAGCAGTGAGTCGAAGAAAAATTTACAGCTGTTTTGCAAACTACATTCTAGTAAAGGCACATCTCTAGTCGAGGTCACCACGTTGACCACAACTGTCCCTACATTTCTCATTGACTATCAAATATTCATACGAGAATGAAGTTGAAGATGAACTTATCGTTTGCTGGCTGTGGTTTTCTAGGAATTTACCATGTCGGAGTTGTCAGTTGTTTCAGAGAATATGCACCCAATGTAGTGAACAAGTTATATGGGGCCTCAGCAGGTGCTATAGCAGCATGTTCGTTACTATGTAACTGCCCATTAGGTAAGTCAATCTTTTTTATTTCTCCAATCATTATTTCTGACATTTACTGTATATTTTTGTGACCTTTCATGGAATACTTTTTCCTGGAAATCCACCGTTGGCACACTAATAATTATCCAAGTTGGCACGTTACCAAATGTCAGACACATCACTATTTTTAAAACCAAATGATGTGAAATTCAGGTGGCATTTGAAAAATACGTTCTTCTGCGATGTTGTTTTTTAATGGAGTCATAACATAACCTTGAATTTATATTCAAAACTTGCATGCCAGAATAACAGTATATTTTGTAAGTTTCATTTAAAAACAAACTATTGTTCCCCAAATCTTCCAACGACAGGAAAAATGAACCTGAAGGCTTTCACATCATACCAGGAGTCTTTTAAGCTAATGTCGTTTTGTACATAAATCTGTTGTATTTAAAAAAAAAATTACTTCCAAATGGGCTCCAAGTGCTCTGGACTCAATATTTGTGAAATTTATGAGGGGGGGGATTCTATCCCCAATATTCCCTCCCCCCCCCCCATGTATACGGCCTTGATGTTATAACTGATCAGTAAAATGGAAACATCCGATACCAGTCTGAACCAATTAAAGGAAGAAGTCAAAATTTCTAAAACAATTAGAATGGTGTTGTCACATTTTTGACATCCCTTATTGTTCTACATGTAGACCAAAACCTTTGATCTTTGAGTCTTTGTGCCCTTTAACCCTCATACGCACATAAAGGAAAGCTAAGCTGCTTACAAAGTGCCCCTGGCTAGTTTAAGGGTTTTTAAAACTCTTTTTAGAACCGCTAATTTGTTCATGACATGTTCGGACATGTATTTCGTGATGACGACTTCCAAATTCCACATTTCCGCTATAATCAAGTGGTCAATTAACTTGCCAACTAGCAGAAAATAACTGACCCAGTTATATAAACGGTCTAAATTATTCTCCAAGTCACTATCATTATTCAAGCAGATTCCTTATTTACAGATTTTGCTGTTGACATTTTTAGAAATTAACCCAAACAGTTTTGTAGATGGAATTTTTTAAAATATTAGATTATTCTTCTATTAATGCAAGGATGTTATACATAATATTTTATTAAAATCTACCCATAATTAAAAAAGTCATAAATCGGCTAAAATTTTAGTTGGCAGGTCTCAATGGTTTGTGTTAAATTATTGCCATAAAAACATGAAAAAGGCTTAAAAATGCTGTTTTGACCTAAAGCATGCTAGTTAAACCTGCCCAGTAATAAAGTATATTCTTATTATTGTAGACCTAAATCTTTAAATTATAAAATTATTACAAAAAATACAACAATTATGAAGGTTTACACATTCAAAACATGCAGTTTGGTCACACTGAAAAACAAAGAAATAGCAACCATTGAGACCTGGTGGCTAAAATTTTAGCCAGACATGTAAATCCACCAGGTCCAAAAAATAAATTGTGGTCAGTTTCTAAAAATATATTATAGAATGTCCACACGTCCTTAAAAGTGTGTCATAGCAACAGCTATATGGGACCATCTATAAATACTTCCAGAATATGTCCCTCTATTGCCTTTTAGCTATACAGATGTGACCCACATGAACTTTAGAAGGGTTGGGGCCTTGGGACAAAGTGTTATCCAGGTCAGAGTACAAAGTGTCACCTGGTATTGATTAAATAGAGCTATTTCCAGTAATTACAGGCATCTATAGATACCCAGCAAATCCATGTTGATTTACTGTTGTTGTATGTTTCAAAGTTTTCATCTGACATCAAAGTTACACATCATTTCTAAAACGTGTAATGTCGAGATAAGAATCATATGGTTTTATTTCAAACCCATGTTCAAGACCGAACTCCAAACCCTGGGAAGGAACTTTGGTTCGCATTCATCCTGGACTGGAGATGAACGATAGGAGAGCATATTTTCGTATCTTACATGAATTACATAATACAACATACAAACTATGTACTGTATGTATTTTGATTAGACCTTCACTTATCAATATCAAAGTTACACGAATTTTATCTCGTAATATTGTGACAGGCAACTTGCACTTTGCTTTATTATACAGGTAGAGAGCAATTTTGTTCTATTTTATGACACATTCATTCACATGTTTAATTAATAATCTCATTTATGTATTTTAAGCATACGGATGTGTGTCAATCATAATTATAGAACATCATATTTCTCCTAGATCCCCAAAGTTTCAAAAACTCTCCAATTTATAGTAATATGTAACAAGTTCTTCATGAAAACTTGTCACATTTTCATAAAGAGCAATTGTTTGTTTGGTCATTTGAAAAAAAATATATTTCTGGTTGCCAAATATGACTCAAATCTTGATAATCAAGTTCGGATCTAATGTACTGTAATGTCAAGCCAATATATAAATTAGCCAAAAAGTTTGAAGATAATATTAGCTAAAGTCACGACATGGATTTCAATCTTGTTGGCAACTGATTTACATCAGTTTTATTAATTTTCCTTGTGTAGTTTAAATAGAGTGCAAGCAAATATGTATATGAATTCTATCCAAATCGGATGAAATAAATTTCGTGACTTGGGCTACTGTATCATTTATTAATTTCGACGTTTTCAAAGTAATGCGTAAAATCGTTTGATTTTTGGGGAAGTTTTCCTAGGATATATTTTCTCTCGAAAACGTGTAAGAATTTTGGGATAGATCACATGTATAAAAAAGCCATATATAATGTCCATATATGGGAAAAGCCATAAATGGCACATTATAGAAAAAATATAAAAAAGTTATATCACGAAAAATATATTTTTCATATAATGTATATATAAAAATTATAAAGATTTTATATGCCGAAAAATATATAATTTAGATGTATAGATACATTTTTAAAAAATAAATACGATATTTAGGACAAAATGTATATTAAGCAAAAATAATATATTTTTTAATATACACCCATACCTCGCTTTACGGCCGATAGTTCTGGAAAAGTTGGCCGTATAACGAATCAATTATTTCTGCCTTGTGATTTTCCTTTTTTTCCTCTTCTTAAACGAAGTGGAATCCATAAATTGTTTTATTGTTAGCCAAATCCTATCTTGTTTATTCAACTTAACTCATTTTTTGGCCACCTTCTTTAATTACAGCTTTTTTTTTTGGCCGTATAACGAAACATGGTGGGCGTAAATCGAAAAAGTGCCATAATTAAAAAAAGGCCATTATAGCGAAACGCCATATCAAGAGCGGCCATACAGCAATATATTTTTATAAAAATACATACGATATTTGGAACAAAATATATACTAAGCAAAAATATATTTTTTCATATACAATTTATCTTTTCAATGTAGGATACTATGAATGTTCCCTCCCTCGCATCCGCAGAGGGCAATTTAGGTACATTTTAGTGATGAAACTAAACCAAAATCTCGTTGGGATGAACAAACCGAAACTTCGACCCTTTGTCATCTTAGTTTGGACCTTGAATTTTAACTCGTTATATGCTTTCATGTGCACATGCTGTACCTAGAATAATCATATCTCTCCACACCTGTTATCTTGTTATGACGCGCGTTATACAGATGGATCCTTAAAATTTGCTTTTATCAGTAAATATTAATACATCTGGTTTTCAAAATTTCCACTTGATGGTTGCGTAGAATGCTACCTGTCTACCTGCAGCAATAAAACTAATGCCATCATATGCTGCCATACTTGAAATCATCAAAAACTAGCAGCTATTTCTGAAGAATTTCGTGAATGAAATATTAATTAACTCAAAAAGGAAAATCCGAGGTTACTTGTCGACGTCAAAGGAGTTAAAAATCTCACAGTCGAATATTCGAATCAAAGTTTTTTGTCCCGTCTTACTGTCACTAACAAACTAACAACGTTTGCTGTTTTTGTGTAAATGAAATTGTGAATAAATAATAATAATAATAATAATAATAATAATAATACAATTAGATATTTTTTTAGATTGTGACGTTGAAAACGTGTTAAGCCTACAGCCAAATCTTAAGTTTTTGTCCCAGTTTTTAGACTGGCACAGACGCACTTGTTAATAAATTTACTGTCAATAATTGCAAAGCCTCCAGTAAATATTTTTAAAAAAACACAACAGACCTGGACTACTGTATCTCATTATATATTTTAGTCTAGTAGACAGTGCGTCAAAACTTTTTTGGAAAACGTAATGGAATACAAAGTGGAAAGTTTTACATCTTTAGGGACACTTTTGAATAACATTGTTTGCCCTTGTAGCAACTGACGAGTTGCTTGTAATTATCATGGTTTTTTTTATACTGAAAATGCATTAATTTGAAATGTCAGCGTCAAATATCACGACATAATGCGAAACCACTGTTACTAAACTTTTCTTATCCAGGAATTCTATAGCCAAAACAAGAGTAGTCATTACATTTATAAACCCAACTAATTCTCAAATTTTAAAGTTAGTTTAATAAGCGCTAGTAAAGCGCCAATTAATTAAGTTCTCAGAAAACTTGCAAACCTGAATACTTTTTGGATGGTGTTCAACTCGCTGTTGTTCATACTGTCAAGTATCTTGGAGTTAATATTACCGAAAACCTTTCTTGGAATCACCATTTTACAACAATTGTTGGTGCAGCGAACCTACGCCTTAGATTCATTCAACCAGTATTTCGAGAATTTGTGGAAAATGTAGCGAAAACCCGCTATGCAACTGTGGTTCGCCCTATGTTGGAATATTGCGTTTCTGTTTGGAACCCTCACAGGATGGTTCATATTCAGGATATAAAGATGGTCCAGCGTAGGGCAGCCAGATTTGTTAAGGGCAGTTACCAACAGTCCGCGAGTGTGACAGAAATGCTCCACTCTCTAAATTGGGACACGTTGAGGTCCAGACACGAAAAGTTATCTATGGGGTTATTGAAACTTTTTAATCTTTCTCTTAATTCACATATATAAACGACTAACAACCACTCTAGGAGTAGACATAATCACTCAAATCCTTTGACCGAGCTTCGTGCCCCAAGACGGATGCTTCTTATTGGTCCATTTTTGCACGCGATTAGACGATGGAATGGCCTACCTGGCGATTCTAATGATTTAGTAAAAATTCAATCTAACAATGATGTCGAAGTCGCTACTGACGTAGGGGAGCATTCTCCTGAAATTAGATTCAACCCCTCCTACCGTATGGAATTTATTTGTTGACTGTATGTTATGTATGGTGCTATGAAACTAGTGTGGGGGAACAAGAGGAGGAAAGGAAGGGGGGGGGGGCGTCTTCGTCCTTGATGTTTTTCATGGTTCTTGATCCAACTTGCAACATATCTTATTGAGTAATATTTGAATGTGCATATTACATCTCCAATTTTATGCAACAAGATATGTAGATCATCTTCTCGCCTTTCACGAGAATTACATATATCAATAATTAAGGTTACGTGGCTCCTGAGGCCATGGTAGAGGGGTATATTATTGGATGACACTGCGTGACAAGATTTATGGATTATTACTAATACAACCTTCACTTCTAGTTTACATTCAGCTCTTCTGCATTAACTAAAATGTGACACAGGTACTCTTTGACACGTTCATCGAGATTAAGAAAGTAGTAGTGTAAATTCCATATTTTGTAACATTTCCAGAATAATTTTTGAAATTCAGTTCAATGCACATGGAATTTTAATCACGTCATTAATCGACGTCATCAATGGACTGTCATCCATTGCATCTGCAATTGGAGTGGATAAAACAAGAGACGAACTTTTGCCATATTTGCAATTGAGGCTAAATCATCGAAACTAATATCGATTTTAATTTTAATCCTCGGAAATTTTAACACATTTTTGATGTTTCTCGTATTTAGTAAAACTTATCCGTAACAAAGATGTTCTGCTGGAACTAGTTAAACAATTGCAGAAACTCGGGATTTTTGATCGGTGCTCCAGAGAAATGTGTTCGTGAACTGAAGCACCGTTCGTGCAGCGAAACAACATGTGGTGTTCGTAAACCGAGGTTCCACTGTACAGGGTGGGTCAATAAAAAGTAAACCAACTTTTATAAAAATCATAAAATGGTTATTTGTTAATGGAATTTATTGAAAA
The DNA here is from genome assembly GCA_034698625.1 of Julus scanicus. Classification (NCBI taxonomy): domain Eukaryota; kingdom Metazoa; phylum Arthropoda; class Diplopoda; order Julida; family Julidae; genus Julus; species Julus scanicus. The sequence continues at coordinate 15,992 of JAQGBW010001839.1, read as the reverse complement.
TTTGTACTTAAATAGGATACCAAAAAAATTCCCTATTTCGATTTGTGTTCAAAGCTAGCACCTTTCTCCGGAAACTCAAAAATTGCCTAGCACTGTAATTTTTTCGTTTAATGCAAAAAAACTTATCGCGGTTCTTCCTTCTTCAGTGAACGCCATTTTGAAAGACGTCATTAAAAAAAACGTAAACGAGGGCAATTCGAAAGTAAAGAGAAAAACATTTGTATAATTTTTTTTTATTAAATTGCATTAACAAATAACCTTTTAATGATTTTTATAAAGTTGGCTTACTTTTTATTGGCCCAACCTGTATATTTTTTTCTTCACTAACACCGAAGACATTTTGACGGAAGCTAAGATCACACACTAAGAATAAGAAAAGTGATTTGGAAGTAAATAAAAGTGTTATTGAACGAAAAGCATACGCCCTTGCATTATCAAAATGATCCATGTATGCGAAATCGAATCTTTATAATTGCGTCTTAAAAGAGTCATCGCCATGAATTGAATTTCATTTTGCTCAAATTTCAAATGACCTTATTGAATTCTAATTGGAACGAACTGGACGAAAGTGTGCGCCGTAATTGATCACTTTTATACATCGATCGATTCGCATTTCAAAATATTAGTGCTCGAAACATACGGAAATCAATTCCGTTTAATGCTTTTGGGGTAACGAGCCTAGCAAACATTTACAACTCTTCCTCGATATTGTATTACGAATACAAAGTATACTATTTCACTGCATTACACCCGAAGCAAGGTCTTCGAAACATCTTTCGAAAGGCTTAAATTTCAATAAACTCGTTCACAATCAACTGCTAATTTGACTGAAGACAAAGTGTTAAAATTAACGTGAAATTTTAGTGTGTTTACATCTTAATAAAATATTTAAGCGTCCTTACTAACGTGTCAGGAAGTCAGGTAATGGGACAAGGTTACTAGGAAAACACATTAAACAATAAATTTGGAGTTCACCAACTAACAAGGTTCCCCAAGCTCTGTAAAATTCATTTACAGTGGAACCTCGGTTTACGAACTTAATCCGTTCCTTGTCCCCTGTTCGTTAACCGAAAAGTTTGTGATCCGAATCAATTTTCCCATTGCAATTAATGTAAATCCAAATAATGCGTTCTTTGTCCTAGAATTTTTTTAAAAAACATGTTATGGATTTATGTGTGGAAATAATACAGATAGGAAATCGTCTGATTAGTTAAAAAAATGTTTGTTATAAAAGAGTGAGCAAAAAAGTTTTTGGGCAACATGATTAAAAATTCCATTTCAGAGAACTAATAATGGAAAAAATTGAACTTAAACTCACTAGGAATGAATATTCAGAATGTTTTTTTTCATAGTTTTGTAAAAGTGTAAAATTCCTCCTTAATTTTGTAAGAGATAACTCCATTTGTCCATAACCTTTGGATCGCTTGATTGACCACCGATCAAACTAATCTTGCCGAAAACTACTTCAATTAAATTTGCTCACCCTAAAAGTAATTTAATCGAAGAGTGTTTTATTTTATACAAATTATATTTCATTCAAACAAGTGCTGCTATTGAAATAACTCCGCATTAGAACTTACTTTATACAATAACCCAAATTAACCTTATTAAATTTACGTGACATCAAATATGCGTGTGCTCCATGTGCGTGTTCGTGAACTGAAACATCGTTCACAACACGTGGTTTAATTCAGATATAGCAAGGGAAAAATGACCCGTTTTAATAATAGTTTGTATGATCCCAATTTAAAATTAAGGCGGTTGTAAATTGTATTCCATAATGATTTTTTTTTATCAACATAATTGCCAGGCATAATGTCATATTTTTGAATCTTAATCAGCGATTTCAAATTATTTCAAAAACTGGAAAAGACAAAGTTGAAAATTCCATTTCCACAAATATTTCGAAACTAACAGATAATGTGTATGAGTAAACTAAATATGGCGTGTTGAGTTTATCACGCCATCCATGAAATCTCTTATTTCCCCCCTAGTTTTTCTTACAAATTCTTGAAATATCATGGCTTAAGGTCATTTAGGGTTACTTAGGGTCATTCGAACCGACACGTGTAGATAAGTATCTGATTTAAGGGTCATCCTATACAAAGGGCACACCATCACGCCATAAATTGATGGAGGGGGATATTTACTTTAAAAACTATTGTTTAAAAATCTGTGGATTTTCATTGGTCAGAAATGTGGTGTGATGGCCAGCAACGGGGAAATATGGGTCAACTAAAACAGGAAAAGCTCAACACTTAAAGATTTCAGATAAGTAGTCTAATGCAATCGTTGCTTCGATGATGGTTTATAGGAAATGAAGAAATATTAAATTTAAAGCGATAAGATTATTTATTAATTGCCCTATTGCAATTCAGTATTTGATTAATTTCAAATCGGTCAAGATCATATTTCTTATAACGATTGATTACAAATTGTTGACAGGTATTCGTTTACATACAGCGGAAGTTGTTACTGAACATATGTTTTCAAAAACGCAAATTTCAAATGCATTATATAATGTTTAAGTGCAATTGATATGAAAACCTCGTGTGTGCCTTGACCCTTGCATTTCACCAAAAATGATATCGCGTTTACGTGTAGTAATACCCCAATAAATATAGCCTCGCTAATTTTGACTTATTCACGTTCCGCACCCCCTAGTGGCGTATGAGTTTTTTTTTACAGTATTTCCCAAACTTTTGCCTGACTAGCAGTGCCTCCTTTAACAGTGTTTCCTATAATACCTGGAAAAGTCAGGGGAAAATGTATTATTTGGAAAGATTGAGCCAGGATTACCCCAGACCTGGACAACGTGGCATTGTCAGGGAAAAAAATTATTTGGAAAAAGTCAGGGAAAAAGATAATGAGCTAGGGTTCCCCCAGACCTGGAAAACGTGGAATTGTCCGGGAAATTGGAAAGACCAGGAAAAGTGAGGGAAAAATGTATTATTTGAAAAAAGTCAGGGAAAAATGTATTATTTGGAAAAAGCAAGGGAAAAATGTATTATTTGGAGTCAGGGAAAGATGTATTATTTGGAAAAAGTAAGGGAAAAATGTATTATTTGGAGTCGTATTATTTGCAAAGATTGAGCCAGGGTTCCCCCAGATTTGGAAAACCTTGAATTGTCAGGGAAATTGTAAACACCTGGGAAAGTCAAGGAAAAATTTATTATTTGGGAAATTCAATATGAAAATTCTTGAACTCTGAAACACTTAAGTGGGTTTGCTGGACTGTGGACATCATATGGACATTTCAGCCCGTTTTAAACCACCAGTAAAAATACGATTTTTCTCGCCAAGGAATTTTTTTAAACCAGGAATAGTCAGGGAAGTTGGACATTTATTTGTGGGGGAACCCTGTTTTATGAGCAAGCATTTTCACTCATATTTCTCGTAAATATATCCATCGATTTTTTAAAAAAATAATTATTCTAACAAGGTATTGTTTTTCTAAGAGAATAGTAATCTGAACTAAGTCATGGCTCTCGCTGAAAATTATATTGTATTCTATGTCATGGTTAAAAGTTGGATTTTATTATAACAAGTATTACCCCTAAGGCCATGTTATAATTTGAGAAAACATCCACGTTTAACGTCTAAATTGGTCAATGAACGAGTTGGACCAGACAGACTAGTTGTACTACTTTATAAAGCAGGTCGAAGTAGATTTACCTACACATTCTTAAAAAAAATCTAATTACATATCCTTAATTGTGTATTAGAAATCCATATATTATGGTGATCATTATGGCTGCATAAGCCACTCATCGAACCCTATGACAGTAGAGTAACGACGCCTTATTTTACGATACTATTATGTTCATTTTTTTTTAAATATCCAAACATATTTAGTACTACATTACAGCTCGTAGAACATAGTTAAACTTATCTTTCGAAAGAAGGCAACCGATTTTTTTCTCTATAGAGGCCAGTGGTTTTCATGTCATTGCATCAAAGTTATGAACTTAATACTTGTCATCGTAAACAACTGGAATGTTGCCAGTTTTCTTTAATTTGGAGTTGATAAACTTTTGCATTCCAACGGAAGGCGATTGAATATCTATTTGATATAAACACCATTAAAATGACAGATTAGCAGCTATTGGGTTTTGACTCCCTTATGATACTCGTATCTTTCAGTGCACTGACCAAAATGAATAAATTCATTTTGGGAAACGTTTCCTCTTGGAAATGACGAGTACAAAACAATGCCAATGTTCAATGAATAAAATACAAAGTGGAGTGCTAACAAATCTACACAAATGGCATATGTAATCAGTAAATGACAGATACTAAATGCGAAACCTCACATAAAAAACAATCTCCATTTTAACGAAATTATGAGTTTGAAACCCAGAAGGCCTAAAAAATACTTGGCAAATGACAGAACATTTTAGTACTTATAAACACAATACTTACAAGCTGTCACTATTTAGTTTGAAAATGATCTCTAGGTTGTATCCCAAAAAAAATGTTAACAAGTTAAGAATCATATGTTTGATTCGAAACAATATGATTAATTACAATTATGTCATGATGGTTATAAAGGAGAATCTTGACCAAAGATCGATTTTGGTTCAAATTGTGATAAATTCGTTGATAAAAATCGAATGTATATTATTGCTCTAGAAAGTGTATTGAACCCAGTTTCAGTTTACATTCATTAATTTGAAAGACCCTCATTTGTGTCGTAATATACCAAACGTGGTCTGATCACTTCTGATGTTGAGATCGGTCCAAACCAGTAAATAATGAGGGGACAAGCAGCAACCATACAACTTTTTCATTTCCTGAAAATCTCAGAAAATGCAATTAGATAGTCTACATAAAATAAACACAGGATATTATTTGTCTAGGCCTGAATCTAAAATCATTACAGTATACCAAATGTTGTATATACATACACTGTAAAAAAAGCAAGGTCTTATCACTTGGGTGTTTTTCTGACCACCAAATGTTAGCTGTACCCAAATCGATATGCAACATGCGATGAAAATAAAAGTCATGACCCTGGACTTTTGAGGGGGGAGGAAAATTGGAGATGAATATCAGTTTGTCGTTACCAAAAAGAGGGGGTCAGCAGCATAGTTAAATGTAATTGGTCCTTGACGACACACGAACAGTAGGCATGTCAAATTACTAAATTAGTAAGGAAATAGTGACAAGTACTTTGGGCTTACCCCTGATAACTAACTTCCTTGTCTGTTTATTGTCACTGGTCATAATAATGTCGTGATAAGTCTTTGTTTATGGTGAAGAAATAACACACGCGAACTTGATGTCTTGATCACGCCACATGGGCATTGATTAAAAGTTTAAAACACAATAAATGTCAGTTAAATATTAAAGCCGCGACTTTACCCGGAACACACGCGCATCTTAATTAGTAAAAAAATAAATAACACCGACATAACAATTAAAAAAACTTATCATTACCAACTTGTTACATGTTGAATATAGAATGCGAATGCAGCGTTCGATTTCCCGTCATGCTCTCCGTTCGAGTGCATTTCGAATACCCGGGAAATTCAAAAGTTTGGCAATTAATGCACATATGCATGGATTGATAATGGTTAAATTATCATAAACTGTGAAATTGTTAAAATTATACTGATATAAATACATGGATATTTCTCAAACTAATACGTGCCGATACCAAACATGAAAGTAGGAAAAAAAATTCGTTCGATTTCCCGTCATGCTCTCCATTAGAATTAATTTCGAATACCCGGGAAATTCAAAAGTTTGGCAATTAATGCATATATGCATGGATTGATAATGGTTAAATTATCATAAACTTTGAAATTATTAAAATTATACCGATATAAATACATGGATGTTTCACAAACTATTACGAGCCCGTTGCCAAACATGAAAGTAGGAAGAAAAAAAACTCGTTCGATTTCCCGTCATGCCCTACGTTCGAGTGTATCTCGAATACCCGGGAAATTCAAAATATTTTGGTAATTAATGCACATATGCATGTATTGATAATGGTTAAATTATCATAAACTGAAATTATTAAAACTATACAGATATAAATACATGGTTCGATTTCCCGTCATGCTCTTTTCACGAACGTCATTTCGAATGCCCGGGAAATTCAAAATTTTGTTAAAATGTAATACTAAAAAGTGTGAGGTTATTAAAATTAAACAGATACAAATATCTGGATAATAATTGTGTATTAACATGTTTACATTATTTTATTTTAGGTTTGATGACGAGTGAAGTCTTAAAAGTGGCCTCTACTGCTCGAACCTACTTGCTGGGTCCATTTAGTCCAAAGTTTGATGTCACCAGCATTTTACGAGACAGAATGACCACTGTCTTGCCTGATGATGCCCACGTTATATGCACGAACAGACTGTTCATCTCGGTCACTAGAGTTTTTGATGGCAAAAACGTCATCATTTCGGAGTATAACAGCAAAGAGGAACTTGTTCAGGTAGATAATTGCAAATATTTTTCAGGGGCATATTTGGAATATTCTTCATCATGGCATCCTCAATATACTTTAATTCTTGACCATACTCTTGCACATAGGCATCATAATTTAGAGATAAGTTGTTTAAGAAATCTGTGTTTAGGGTGTTAATTGTAGGCACGTTAAAAGCATTTAGCCAAATATATTAAGATAGGACGTGCAGCCTTCACCCGTATGGAAATATTCGATAGCAATTTCTTATTAGGTCATTAATTGTGATAAATGCAAGGTGACAGTCATTCAAGCCCGAAACACCACGAATCAACAAGTATATACTATGCAGTCCTTCGATGAGTTTGAATGTTATTTGAGATACTTGATAGTAAGAAGAAGCCTTTTAATGAATTTAGTTTTATGATCTTTTATAAAAATGTTTAATGTGCTAAAATCAATTCATATTTGCATAATTTAAAAATTCAATTTGTGGTTGAGCAAAAAAGATTGACCAGGGTTCCCCCAGACCAGCAAAATCTGGAATTGTAAAGGGAAATTGGACCTGGGAAAGATCTGGAGAAGTCAGGGAAAAATGTATTATTTGGAGAAAGTCAGGGAAATTCAATATGAAAGTTGTTTAACTCTGAAACACTAAGTGGGTTTGCTGGATTTTTTCTGCAGTAAAATAACAATTTTTCACATTAAAAATCTGATTTTCTCCAGTAAAAATATAAATTTTCACATTAAAATCTGATTTTTTGTGGTGAAAATTCAATTTTTCTCCAGTAAAAATACGATTTTTCTGCAGTAAAATCACTATTTTTCACATTAAAAATCTGGTTTTCTGTAGCAAGAATCCATTTTTTCTCCAGTAAAAATATAATTTTTCACATTAAAATCTGAATTTTCACATTAAAATCTGATTTTTTGAGGTGAAAATTCAATTTTTGTGCAGTACGCAATTTTTCACATTAAAAATCTGATTTTCTGTGGTAAAAATTAATTACTTTTTTTTAAAACTTAAAGTCTTGGAAGTTGGATATTTTGTTTGTAGGGAACCCTGTTGACAAGCCGCTAGTCTTCACACTTAACGTTTAATTTTTTTTTCCAGGCCTTGATATGCAGCAGCTTTATTCCAGTATTTTCTGGCATCTTTCCACCTACATATCGAAACGTGGTATGTATTTAATAGTTTGTGAAAAACGTTTGCTCATTCTGCTAGTTTTGCTATTACGGCAACAGTTTCATGACATAATTTTTCATTAAATTCCAGCGTTACATCGATGGTTGCTACAGTAACAACCTCCCAGTGCAAGATGGTGACACTGTTACAGTATCACCATTCTGTGGGGAGTCTGACATTTGCCCACGGGACGAATGCTACAACCTGTTTCAGGTGAATTTGGCCAACACCAGTATTGACGTAAGTGTATTTAAAAAATTATTGCGTGAATTTAAACAAAAATTCATTTTGAATACATTATACAATTTTTTCTATTACTTGTAGCTGTCAACGCAGAACTTGTATCGCTTTATGCGAGTTCTTTTCCCACCCCATCCCGAAATACTCGGCAAAATGTGCAAGCAAGGGTTTGACGATGCCCTCCGGTACCTACAAGAAAACAGTAAGTACTGTTCTGGAATTAAGAAGATGATAATATGAGTTAAATGTTTTTTACATTAGAGGAAATAAATGTGCTGGTGACCCTTTATCTGTCCAAGTGTCATCGCTCTCATTATTATTTAGTAAACTTGGTGAAGGTTAAGCGATGCTACGCCTTAGCAACTGCTTTGGAAGAGATTTAGAAACATTCGGTTGACAAGCGAGCGTGTCAGAGGTTATTCGCAAAGCATGCATTTCCTTTTCGTGAGTTGCGATTATTTAATTTAGCCATTTTTTGGAATCTTGCATGTCTTCTCTTCGCATGCAACATCATTTTTTTTTTAAAAAAATGGAGCAAAATTACCTGACCTTGGGGTTATCCATAAATTATGTCACACTTTTTCGCCTCTTTTTAAACCCTCCCCCCACCCCTTTCTCACAACTGTCAAAAATTTTACTACATCCCATCCATAGTGATGTCACAACCCGTCAATTAATATATCACCCCCCCATCCCCCTCCAATTATTTTTTAATAATTCCATATTCTTTTATAATTTTATTTGTTAAAATACTTAAAAATATTAAAAAACTTAATTTTAAATTAATGAAACCAATGTTGATATTAATAACATTATAATTAAATAATAATAGATTGCTATAAATTTTAAAATGGCAATTATTTAATAGTGAAAAAGAGCTATTCATGATTGATGAGTAGCAATCGGGAAGAAAGTTTTAAGTCACTACAGAACCCAAATCTTTTTTTCCAGACTGCTAATCAAAATTTCAAATGTTAAAAAAATTACCGCATATTTTTTACCATTTGAAATAAATTTTGATTGTGCGATGTCATATTACCGAACCACCTCCACCCCTTGGTCACAATTGTCACAAAAAACAAACAACCCACCCACCCCCCTAGGTGTGACATAATTTTTAAATTGCCCCCATTTAGAAAATTCAATGTTAAAAGCTTGTCAAACACCAGTGGCCCCTCTCCATCCCCCCCCCCCTCTCTACCATGGTCCTGTCATTTGTCGGTGAATATGATTGACCCCATACTTAATTCGCTTGTTTTTAATTTTCTTGTTTAGGTCTGATATCTTGCACCCGCTGTATTGAATTGCATTCCACTCTTCAGCTACATGAGACTAAAGTCAAAATTCCAGTGACGGACTCTGACAAATCGAACGTTGCCAAAACACATCTCAACTGCACGGGCTGCAGCGAAAGAAAAGAGGTGGCCCTTCTTGAAGATCTCCCTGATGCAGTGCTCATTGGTGAGATTAAGACACAATTCGCATTGTAAAGGAGAGTCCACGCTCAAGTTTGCTTATTTTGTCTGCGCTAGACTTGCAGTGACCAATGTGAATGTGCATATTTCACGCTGCGAGATAAACAGCACACCCATACCTCGCTTTACGGCCTAGATACGTTCCGGAAAAGTTGGCCGTAAAGCGAAAAAGCCGTATAACGAATCAATTCTTTCTGCATTGTGATTTGCATTTTTTTCTCTTGTTGTTTTGCAAATTGGGGTAACTTATCACATTTTTTGGCCACTTTCTTTAATTACAGCATTTTATTTTGGCCGTATTGAAACTTTGTAGGTCGTAAATTGAAAAAGGGCCGTAATTAAAAAAGGCCGGAAACAGAGCGGAGGTGTATTGGGCCGGCGGTAGAGTGGGTTACTTGCTTGCCTCTCGATTTTAAGATGCTGGGTTCGCTCCCAGGTCGAGGTCGGTGGGAATTTTACGGATGGGAGAAATTACACGTAAGTGGCGGCTCTTTCGGATGAGTTTAAACCGAGGTCCAGTGTTAATTGTAGCACCTTAAAGACCCCTCGAGAGGGGGGTGGAAGTCCCCCCTCGTAGGCTAAATTCCCAGGTAGGTGTTGAAGGCTCATCCCCTGGCGTTGGTGTTTAGGTGTAATGGCAAACTGACTTTGAGTGGACCCTGTTTTACTAAGTTGATGGTAGATTAGTTAAGAAAGGTTTCAATTCAAATGCTTTTTTTTTCAATAGTCCTTGAAGAAGCGTGTGCCTCGATGAATAAGGGACTCTTTAACTGGATATTTAAACACAAATCAATGAGGGTTCTATCCGTGTTCACCTTGCCATATGTCCTTCCACTGGACATAGCATATGTAATATGTGTAAAGTAAGTTTTTTTTAGTGTAGTTCTGTGACAACTTTACATCCAAACCTGTAATATTCCTAATCGAAAGAATCCACTTTACGCAGGTTGATCCGTCTTTTGCCAAAACTTCGAGATGAGGCCTTATCATTAGCCGTAAGGCTAATACTTAGGCTCGTGAATGCCATCAAAAAGTTCCACAAGCAAAGCCACATCTACAATGCCAAGTACGTGAATAAGAACAGGAATTTTCTATATCAATTTAACAGGGTTGCCAGTTTTTTTACAGATTGGTCTTGCCTGACTTTTCCTGACCATTATGGCAGTTTTTCCTGACTTTTCCTGACTTCTAAAAAATATTTTTCCTGACCATATTTCAATAACTTGACAAAATTTTAATTATTTTTAAAAATGTACAAAAGTTAGAACAATTTTCGTTTCAAATACACAATTCAATTGTTACACAAGAGAATTTTGATCTCTACGATTACACTCCCAACAGCTACATTCGATTCAAGATTTTTTAAAAAATAAAACAAATATTGTCAATAGTATACTTAATTTTTTTCCTGACCGAATTGCTAATTTGCCTGACTTTTCCTGACCATTATGGCAATTTTTCCTGACTTTTCCTGACTTCTAAAAAATATTTTTCCTGACCATATTTCAATAAGTTGACAAAATTTTGATTATTTTTAAAAATGTACAAAAGCTAGAACAATTTTTGTTTCAAATACACAATAGAAATTTGATCTCTACAATTACACTCCCCAACAGTTACATTAGATTCAAGATTTTTGTTAAAAATAAACAAATATTGTTAATAGCCTTATTTTTTTTTCCTGACCGAATCGCTAATTTGCCTGACTTTTCTAGCAAAAAGGCTATTTTTTCCTAACTTTGCCTGACGTTATTTTTCTTGCCTGACTTTGCAGAAACTGGCAACCCTGCAATTATCTATTGCTTCGTACTTTCATAGTTGTTTTTTCCCTCAGGTTCACCTGTGAGTTGGCTCTCACCGAGTACGATTACAGATTGGTGAACGATTTCACCGTCAAGCCATCATACAGTCAACCGGCCGATGAATATTACAGGAAAACCGTGCTGCCTCTGGATGACAACAAGACGAGGCAAACCTCAGTCGAGCGAGTACTCGGCAGGGTTAATATCGACTTCATGGTAAACGTTCCTGCCCAATCCAGCGACGAGGCTCGGCCGGAGACGCCTGGCACGTTGAGTTCCGCCATTAGTGCAGATGCGAAAGAACGCGAGGTAGTGGAACTTGCCAATGCCGCGATGCAATTGGAAGCCCAAAAACCCAACGATTGGGAAACCCAGGTGGACACTTTTGATCAGATCTTGGAAGTAACGCAGAACCACGATTCGCTAATCTCCTACTATTATTTGGACGACAAGAACGAGATGCAAGTAACGGAGATTTTCAATGTAACCGACGCCGATACGAGCGCACTCCTCCCAGTAGACGAGCGAGAAACCAATCAAAACTTGAGTTGGGACGAAGATTGGCAATCGATAGATGAGGGTCCGAGCGATGCTTGGACACCACCGAAAAAATCCAACGAAGCCACACTCGAAACCCAGTTGGACTCTATGCTTGACTGCTCATTTGAAAACCTCAGCTTTGTGTCAGCCATTGAAATGCAAGAAGTTCTCTCCGATGACTGCCAACCTCTAGAGGGATGCACATAGATGTCTCTCTCTGGAGTGAAATCTTACCTCCACGGACCAAAAAAGTCCCTTTTTAAACTAGAGCAAGGAGATGCTTAATTTAAATTATAAGGAGTAACAAAATTTGGCGCTCCACATATCGGGAACCCAATTTTGCGACACTCCCTGTTGTATATAGTGCAGTTTCATTTATCTGCAACTTCGTTTTAAACAAACGGTCAAGTTAACTGTTATGCTCACGATCAAAGTGATATCTTTGGTTGGCAGAGGCGTTTTTGAAATATCCTAAAGCATGCTGTGTTACTCACAATGTCTATAAATACATTTACTGATCCGATTATCCTGATTTCCGAAACTGATTTTATTTATCCCATGCATTATCAAAATATCATCATGAAGTTCAAACTCAACCTATGCAGTATCTAGCATGTATTAGGAATCACAAAAAGTTAAATTTCAAGTTTCTTTAAGATTCTTGCTGTTATGTCCGATGTTACCTTGTTTTTCATTTTGTTTTTTAAACTTAATGTTTGCAGTTGTTAACAACTACACTATTTCAGTGATATGATTTTCCTCAATGAAGTTATTGAGAGAAACTATTGTTTACCTGCCATGTAATTTTTTTCAAAGACAGATTTGGGCAAAGTAATACAAATACACACAAAAAAATTGTATGATCCTCCATATTCAATGAACAAAATAGCAATTTTTTTTAAAAAAAAGTTTTTCAAAACGTGTAGTTCATCATTTTGATTAGTAGGGGCACCGACTTCGGCATCAGTGAAAGCCGAAAAATCCATTTTTAACCCTTTTTACTGAAAATATTCAGATAACACCTTTTCTACATGGTAGTTCATACTCTACTTGATATTAAATTGAGGAAATACATGGTAAAATATATGTATTTTTTCGAATTATGTCTTTAAAAAAATACATGGCAGTTATAGGGCTTGGATTTGGCTTTAGTCCCGCCTTAAGAGGAATCACAACCTTATCCTTTTCAATGGGTCAGGCTTGCAAAGATACTCAGTTTAATGAGGGAGGTTTGGGTGGGGGTGAGAATTGTTTGGGGTGGCTTGATGGGCCAGCAAGGGCCTCATGTTATTGTTTTTCACTTTGAAATGATAGGTTTAAAAAAAAAAATATACAAGTTTGAAAAATGTCCGTTGTTTTGCACACGCGGCAAGTTTTGAGTGCAAAAATTCAAATAATAATTTAATTTAAAAAATCTACTATTTCCCTAGCTGATTTATAAAGCTATTTTAAACAATTTTTATTTAATCTACTTTTGTTTGACTGTGAGTGTCTTTGCAAATTTTCCCATTGAAAAGGAAAGTTGTAATCCCCCTTAAATAAAGTCGTCAATTGTTTTTTTTTAAATTAAAATACAAACCTGTAATTTAATCCAGTGTCGAGCAGTTATTCTGGATGCTTGTGGCATGTCTTTTTTTAGTTGATTGTAGAGTGGGCACAAATATTCCAAAACAGCTTGAAATGGAAATGAAAAACTAAATAACTAACTGCAATATAAGCGTAAATTATGCTCTACAGAGGCTCTGTAGAGGTAACAACTTCAATGGACAGTTGTGATGTGTAAAATTTTATATTTCCATTGAAATTGTTAAGTAGAGGGCATAGGGCCACTTTATATCCCATAATTACAATCACTATGCTATGACCGCAGTTTGACACCGCAAAGTCAGCTTACTTTGTCAAAAAATTCTCTTCTGTTGTCTCCTAATTGTATATATATCCTCGAGCGACTCAGGAAAGGGGAATCGTCTGCAGATGAACAATACATGTCTGAATATTTAAATCATTAAATCGTACAAGATCATTTTAAACATAGTGTATTTTCATTTAAAATTTCAAAACTAGAGTTTTAACAAGTATTTGTAAACATGTGGAGAGAGAGATGTCAGTTTGCCAAATACATTCCATGATGTGTATAAACCTCCTAGTTTTCATTGTGAATAAAAATATTCTTGTTTTTAAATATGAAAATTAGAATATCTTTTTTTTTTTGTTGCGTGCTATTTTTGCAAAACCCAAATAGTTCTCTTTTTATTTACAAAGATATGTATATGTACAAAGGAGGTAATTGCGTGTGTGGCAGGGCATACAACTAACAAACATTTTTTTTAAAAATCAAATGTACAATCGAGGGAACAAAAACGACATCCAACAGATTTCCGGTGGTTTTTTGTGGGGTTTTTTTGGTATAAAATAATTAGGCTACCTACAACAAATATGCTTGAAGACGTCGAAAATTTGCATTCGTTTTCACCAAGATAAATGAAATTTCCCGTGCAGCTTTTGTCCATCTCTGAAAATGAACCGAGGCATTCAAAAATCAAATAAAAATAACGCACCGTTTATTAATTATGAAGGTGCTAAAAGAATCGACACTTTTAAAACTAATTAGGCAATTGCACTATTTACAACACAATAGACAAAACTATTCACTTTCACACTTTGGCTGCACGAATGAATAAAATTCAACACCTGTATTCAAATAAGCCACGAAAAGTAGAGGATTGCTCGAGGAAAAGTTTGGGAAAAGTTTAAGGTCCATAGGTACAAAAGACCATAAACGGCTCGAGGGAGTAGTTGACAACTTTTAATTTAAATTATAGCAAAATAACTTTTTACACGTGTAATTTCTGAAGATGCAGATTTAATCTAGATTGTCCATAACAGCATTGTTACTTTATGAAGCTATAATTGTTTAAACTAGTATATTTTTCTAGGATTTCCAATTTATTGGCTAGCACTTTTCAAAGACCCTTCCAATAAATAATCGCTGCCTCGAGAAATTAACCTACAAGCATCATTTTTGAAGATTAAATTATTAAATTAAAATAAATTTCCAAAAATTAAACATTTGGGAATACTTACTTTAGTTTTAAAAGCAAGACCATTTCAAATTCTCTTTATATAAACAAAAATTAAGTTGAAATAAAAAATTATGCCTTAGCATTCAAAATTGTACTTTCCAAATATGGCATTTCCCAAGCACGAGGGATGTCCCAAAATTAAGTTACACAGGGAATTTATTCATAAATTGCTAATTCAATCGAAAAACTGAAATATACATTTTAAAGAGGGGACATTTCTCTATTTTTCAACATAGTCCCTGAGCCGAATGATGCACTCGTCCCACCGTGACACCAGTTTCTGAATACCATCGTCATAAAAAGTGTTCGGTTGGGTAGACAACCAATGACGAATTGTTTTAATGAGCTCATTGTCACGGCTTCATGGACCCGGACAGGTAAAAATCACTCGGCGCCCAAGTCAGGACTGTACGGTGGGTGCTTCAACACTTACCACCCCAAAAGTCCCATTTTGTGGTTCACCATGTGAGTGATGTGATGTGTGTGTGGTCATGCAAGAGGACGACATCGTCGATGTCCACATAAGGCAGTTTTCTCAAAATTGCAGCTCGAAGTTTCGGCAGCGTGTCACAACATATATCTTCGGGCCCATGAGGCTTTATCTTGGAGGACAGTCCTACAGGAGGGATAATGAGGTCATTAAAACAGTTCGTCATTGGTTGTATACCCAACCGAACACTTTTTAAAACTATGGTATACAGAAACTGGTGTCACGGTGAGACAAGTGCATCCATCGGCTCGGGGACTACATTGAAAAATAGAGAAAGATCCCCACTTTAAAATGCACATTTCCGTTTTTTTCGATTTTATAAGCAGTTCATGAATAAATGCCATGTGTAACTTAGTTTTGGGACATCCGTCGTATTACGATAATGGTCCAGCTATATCTTGATTCGATTGGTCCATTCTAAAATGTTCAGGCTCCAGTAGCCATATTGAAATTAATTTCATCACAATACCAATTAAAAAAAACACGCAATAAGGTACTCACCCACATTTTACTCGGTATGCAATTAAAAAATAAAGTTTGGGAATTTTACAATTAAACCTTAAATCTCTTAAATGGCAAAAACAAAAACAAAAAATGAATGTGCATGGCGTTAAGTGGGATTACAACCTGTCCCTTTCAATGGGTAAATTTGCAACAACACTCACAGTCAATTAAAATGTGATTAAATAAAAATAAAAATTGTTTAAAATAGCTTGATGGATCAGCAAGTGCATCATATTGTTGTTTTTCACTTT
>JAQGBW010001838.1:0-22969 GCA_034698625.1 Julus scanicus | reverse complement strand
GGACTGGTAAAAATGTCCATTATTTAGAGGTTTCCGTTATTCGGGAGTGTCCGGTAAGGGAGGTACCACTGTATTTGTTTTAATCAGAATTTTAAAGTTTGGCGTGATGCTATCAAATAACTCCCTTATAGTGGAGTAGCTTAGTCGAATTCTTTGACTTTATAAACATTTTAACAGAACGGCTCCTAGCATTAGAAATGTTGCTTAGTGGCGAGGGTCGTCCATAAAATCAAGCAACTAAATTGTAAACAAAACAGTAGTGGGGATGCTTAAGTGTCCAGGGCCTGACTGGGTCTACAAATGTTGATTTTCTGGATACAAAGGGGGCACAAATACAACTACTGTACAATGCTATCATTTAATTTTTATAATATATAAATACAATTCTAAACAAAATACATCAGTAAACGATACTACAAGTATTACATTTTTTGAGAATGTCAATAACATATTTAACATTTTGTCTAATGTTTAAAGGGGCCCACTTGTCAACGGGCGTTGTAACATAACATTGATGCTTGAAGTGTTTGCAAATCGTTGTGAATCATTCAGTGTGCAAAACTTTGAACATTTCGGATCTTTCAAATTAAGCTTAAGATCAGTCTAAAAGTTGTTTATTTGTAGCGACAAAAATGATTCTATGCATTTCCGCTACGGCGCATGCTCGTCAGAAATTGCTTATTTCCCCTCGTCGTCAAAATTTGTAATTTTTCTCCTTCACTCTATATCTATCTGCCTTTTGTTACGGTACTAAAATTCTCATAAAATTCTTCTCTCTCCCCCTCATTTTTTGTTCTTTCTCCACCCTTTCCCTCCCTGCCTTCTAACTCTCCCAAACACACTTTGTGTCCTACTCCTTAAATGCCTCTTTTTACATTTCACATAAGGGCCCCATCACACACACACCCCCACACACATATGCATTTTGTCACGTTTCGACATTGTGTGTGCGTGTTACGCTTAATTTGCATGATTCGCCTCACCCTCAACCAAGATGGCTTTCCCTACCACACATTCCACCCCTTTTCTCCTCCATCTTTTTAAATGCGTTTCGTGCTTATTAGATGGTTTTCCATGCTAGCTTTTCTTTTTAAAACCATTGACTGTTTGCTATGTGGTTTATATAGTGCTTCAATTTTTCCACATTTTCTCTACTAATATGAGAATATATATCAGATAATAGCGTTTGCTCGGTCTACGATGCAAATACCCTTTCCCTTTAACTCCTCAAGCTGCGTCCCATTTTTAGACGCAAAAAACTTCTTTGCTAATCAGTTTTTCGTTTCTGGCACATTTTTTTTTTTAGATTTTATTTTCGCCAGATTTTTTCATGTGTTGCCATTGCACAATTAAGCGCCTGTGTTATGATTTGCGAGTTCTGGGGGACATTGAAAGGAAACTCGCAGCTACTTTATACATGATAGTTAATTATTGTTTTGAAAATAATCATCACGTATGTTGGACAAAAAGAATAATGAAATACTCAATTATAATTTCTTCTTAAATGATGTCAAAATGTAATTACATTACGATAAGACATGTGCATTACAACATTTTTTTTAAAAATCTAATTCTGGATTTGTTAATATTGATAGAGGAGGCTGAATTTAAGTTGAAGTACACGCACACATTTAAAAATCACACCTCAATATTTGGTAAATATCACAATAAACCTTGATACATTTACTTTTAACAAACAAATTACAAACTTGTCATACATAATCTAAGGAATTCTAAGGAATATTGAAAACGTGTTGTTGATGTAAATATCCAATGTAAACTAGTGGAATTTGATTTTTATCCCCCCTTTAATAGTTTTTTTTTGCGTGAGGCATGGCGCATGCGTGTATCAACGGGTGTTGAGCATTTTCAGGTCTATGTGCCTTAACGTGTTCCATTTAATTAAATGTCCCTACCCTCGCAGAGTCGAATAAAATGGCAGGCATTTAAAATTTTGCTCCTATTATTCCCCTCCGTTGCCATTCGCTATATTATCTGCTCACTATTATTTTTTCCTCGCCTTCGTCCTGCATAAAATCGTTTAAATAACTTAAGAAGTAAAATTGACTTTTCTCGGAAAACCTGATCAAATTTTGGACGTTTATTATTATTGGCGCACCACAATCTTTGCCATTCACGCCTGTAATAAGCATTCATTGGGGGAGGTTTTTTTGTCTCCATCCCTACCTTTTTCATTAACCCCAGGTTTTATTATTTGGTGGTGTAATTTTGGCTTTTTCATCCCCCCACTGAGGAGAGAGCCTCACGTTTGAAGCAAGTGTTTCACAGTGACATTTTCTTCCTTTCTTTTATATAAGCCATTGTTTTGAGTTTTTAAGCCTCGCTGTTTTATACTCCCAACCCTTCATTTCTTCATCTTGATTGCCTCGAGGAATATACGGGGTTTTGAGATTATAACAGAAAATGTTTAGGCTGTAATTATAGCGCAAACAAGTAACGGAAAAGCAGACCCTGCTTCGTGTCACATCGTTAAATTTTTTATGAAAGTTGGGCAAACGTTAAGACACCTCGGATGCAGTATTTAATGGTTTTTTGTGCCTTTGAGCGTGTTTTTGCCCTACTCACCTCGCATATAAATGATGCTTTAATGAACCATTTAAAATCGGTGCAACTTTTGAGCTCGAATTACTAAGTCATACTCGGTGCTTAATTAGCATTGATGCATATCCACATAAAAAACATTCCAAATGTATTAAAGATGCATTTTTTTTGTAGACACATCTCTTTGGAATCATCTTCTTTGTATCTCCATGAACTTAGCCAAAAGTCGCACTTGCATTGTATTATGTTGAACCACATTTAAACAATGATTCAAAGTTTTTAATCAAAATCTCGTTTTATATACAGCTTGGCTAGAGCATAGATTGGACATGTCCTCATAAGTGTATATATATGTATATTTTTCACCGGTCCCGAGCGTATGCTTTTAGACAGGTTTAACTGTAACATGGATATCTCTCATATAATATTCCTGTCCATATGATCTTGAACACTGGATGGTGCGTATAATGTAGGCCCTTTGCATTTCAGTGGACAACGGTCCAAATTAATATTTCTCAATAGAATTTCACATATACAGGGTGTCTTAAGTTTCGCCCGTATAGCTGTTAATTCACAATGGATGCGTGCATGCGTTTACTTAATGGGCTGTTATCATTTCCAAGGATCTGGTCATGAAAAAGAGTGATGCGTTGGCAGACGAGCTAAACCTCCGTTAGTGAATGGAGCGAGAGTCCCGTGGGTTCATTGATTTCCATTTGTTTACCTTTGTGCAAAGGTGTAAAGTGGGATGCCATCAAACGACGATAATTGGTAAATCAGTCGTGCTCAGCCCTCTTCTGTTAACGCTCTCTTAACCCACATTTAGCCCCGGTTTCCCTTTTTTTATATTCAATCTCGTTCGTCTCTCCCCAGATTAAATCGATCTGTTTATTGAAACATCGATATAACAAAATTGCAAATGACGTATGCTTGCATCGTGCTCATGGCGTTTACTCATAGTGGGGAATTCCCAGTCGATTTTGTTATGGCATTATCACAGGTTTAGTCAAACGTCATTTAATCGTAGATTAACTTTTTAAAGATAATATGAAGTCCAGTTTATCTTATCTGATGTTTGGTCATACAAGTACATGTTAAACTTCACCTCAAGTATTTCCCATCTAAACGTCGCTAAGATAAATGTATTGTGTCCACGTTTTATGTGAGAATCACATTCTGAACATGTTTTTGGAATGTTGAGATTTGTTAGTCACTTAACTTATTTGGCTAATCTCACGTATTTTATATAAAAAAATAAGTCACTTTTTATTAAGTCTGAATTACTGCCATTATTTTTGTACAGATTTTTTAATTTCAATATCCATCACTGCTTTAATCGTCCGTTTTCATCTTTTTTTTTGTTCATCTTCTTAAGCTTTTCTTAATATTTATATAAAGCCGGCAGCTGAAATTTAATTGCTTTCCCAATTACATCGAGCATTAGCGATTAATTTCTCGCTTAATGAGCCCTGTTATTCATTTCTAATTTGTTATTGTGGCTTTTTTATTTTCACGGAGCAAATACATAATGGTGAAATGACGAAATCGATATGCAAATATTCCCTCGCTAGCAACTCTATAAAACGATGCATTAATTGTTTAATTTGCATATTAATTGTCTCTGTACTCCGTCCTATTTACTGTTCAGATTGCCTTAATGAGCTCATTATCAATTAAGGCCTAATTAATTTTGGCAATAATTTTGATTCTAATTTTCCCTCTGTGATCTCGCACGAATCGGTCATTAATTCCGCGACTTTTTTTACTTAATTCTCTTTGCAGGTAAGAAATCGCCCCTTAAATACCAGTTCCCAATGTGGTATGGACAGTGAACGTGTGAGTTTCTGAAGTCAATTTTATCAAATTTATTAAAGTCACGTGATGCTGGACTCGCATTAAACGGCTAACTAGCGTTTTAAGCTTTCCTTTTTCTAGAAGGTTTGTAAGCATACGTATTCGTCGATTACACTAATCCCAGAATCGTGCAAGTCGACATGAATCTCTTTTATTGAAATAATTTAGACGTAATCAAACGTTGAACTTGACTGAGGTATTGATTCTCCGTTTTCCCTCTTGCTCTTGGGTTGACACTGGCAAGCCCTTAATCGAGTTTAAAA
This sequence comes from Julus scanicus, assembly GCA_034698625.1. NCBI lineage: Eukaryota > Metazoa > Arthropoda > Diplopoda > Julida > Julidae > Julus > Julus scanicus. The sequence goes on along the minus strand of JAQGBW010001838.1, from coordinate 18,290 downwards.
CGATTTTGGCGCACTGTTTTATTAAGTGCCTATAGTCTATATGTATCACGAAACAATAGGCGATGGAATCAACTTGATTGGCCATTTCTAAGGTCACCGTACGTTTCAATCCACTTTTTACTAGTAGTTAACGCTATTGGTTTATCAGGTTTAGTTCATTAATCAATGCGTATAGGGTTATTTATACCAAAAACAATGGTATATCATTGTCCAAAATCCTTGTACATCTAACATCATTTAGGTATGTTTGATTTTCATCTATATGGTAATCTAGTATAGTCACCATCAAAAGTGCTATAGTTTTGTAGTAGTTCTGGCACAAATGTGCAAGGCGTGGCAACACTAATCTACTCTCGTTTCAGAGTAGCGTTGTCCACTTTCAATTGAAATATCATAATGCGAGGGTCGGTGTCAAATTTCGCCAAATGGCCGCGTCCTTTTAAGCAGACCACTGAAACGATAGCAGGATGAGAAGAGGGATGTAATTGGAACTTAGTTGAAATTAATGATGCCAAAATAACCTCCCGAGCCAATAAGCTTTGGAAGAACCCTATTATTCCCCATCCCCTTTTTTCATCATCTAATGGCCTGACCCTTTTCCAATGTCCAAGGATGAAATCGCGCACTTCCAATAGGGCTCCTTGCTTTCTGGAATTCCGAACACGCTGCTTATTTCGTTTCGCTTTTACTTAGCATTCTCATCTGCCTTCACTTTCTTTCTATCACCGTCAACCCCCTCTAGTCCACTTTCACCATTGCTACAAACACCGCCTTACTTCCCACCCAGCAGCTTATACCTACGAGGACGGTCCATAAAGCCCTGAAATGGGATTTTAGAAACTAGAATTTGTTTGTCCATGACTGCTTAGTAGCAACTGAAACCATTAATGACTTGTACTTTTACACAGCTAAAAACCTGCTTTTTAAAGCCGTTCTTTGCTTATCCCATGCCATGACTATTGCTAAGAATTCTAAGCATTTCTAGCCTCAGTTACCACATAAATCAAGTAACATTACTTGCGTTTGGTAGGCCTCCAGGCGTTATGAAACATGGTTAAAGATTAACCAATCATGTTGTTAGTTTTTAATTATAGATGATGATTGTGCCTGGAAGCCTGCCAAAAGCAAGCAATGCAATGAAATTTAGGGGGTAACTTAGTTAGGGCTTAAGATGCCCATCTTAACGTAAGCAAAATATTTTGAAATGTTGTTTTAATAATGCTTATGCATTAACTAGCCAATGGGCTTTATGCGGGGACCAAACCAAGCAGCAAAAGTTTATCAAAGATTTATCCTTTAAAATTGATGAATTCTGCATCAGATCTGCCAATGTGTAAACATCGTCAACACCAACTATATATATATATATATATATATATATATTGAACCACGTGATGAGGTCCAGTATGAGAATTATTTAGATCTTCGCGAATTTATGATGCACTCCACCAATGAAGTTTCCTTGAATAACGCATTATATGCAAATTGACGTCATAATTCTTATGGTGCCTTACTTAATGGACAGCCCTCGGTAGCTGGATGAACTTTCCCTAGTATTGTTATCACTCTGCCTGCCTGAGGGGGAACTAGATGGTGGGGGAGATGGACAAGGGACTGCTGAAAGACGGGAAGGGAAAGGGAAGAGGAGGAGGATGGGGTGGGGGGGGGGAGTCAATCCTAAAGGCCATCCAGGATTGACCGGAGGGGAGGGGTGGTCAGTTGGGACGTAAAGGGGGCGCCGTTTTATCGTCGAGAGGTTCAGGAAGTGAGCGGTTCTTCGTCAAATAAGCTGCCACGTCCAGAGCTTTTCATCAGGGTTACTCGTTGTCATGACAACACACCGCGGAATTTCCCGCTTTATCCCTCCCTTCTTCCTCTTTTAACCCCCCACTCCTCTCTTCGTGTTATCTCGTGCGAGACGCTAGAAACACCCGCTGTGCAGAACACGGCGCCGCCAGGGGACGCTGCTGATTGAGGGAGAAGGCCTTTTTTTTTCAAGTGCAAGTTTAATTACCCGCTTTTTGGATTATAATTATCGAAGGCAATGATTGACCCTTTAACTTGGTCAGTGATCCATGCCGTGACGAAGAAAGGATATGCGTGGCCAACTTATTATCGGTTCCCCTTTTAAAGCTGAACTGTTCGTCTTTTGGCATGTACTTTTATTGTAGCACGACTCTATATAAACTGCATGCTTTTAAATATTGCTAAATAAAACTAGAAATTCCATCGCTTTAATTTGGAAATTTTCTTAAAGCCGTTTTGTCACCTTTAATATTGGAATAAATTTAAACCGACCCGTGATGGACTTTCAGCGGGTAAACATGAAATCCTGAATCTGCTAATTATTGGAGTAACTGCCAAAGCAGGCCTTAACTTAATTATGAAAAGATATATTTGATTATAAGAGAAAATAAGGAAACATTACACGGGGGTTATTGGATTTGGCACTGGAATCGCTTTACTTGCTACTTCATAATACTCGTATTTTATTCCCAAATTTCCACTCGAGAATGTTGGTGCTAATAATAATACTCGTTATGTTCTGTTGCTGTCAATTGTTCAACTATCTCTGATATAAATAATACTACTGCTGATACGCAAATACATTTAAATCTCTTAATTAGACGATGTAATGTTGCAGGTATGAAGATAGGCAGGAGTAAAAATTTGGTTTAAAATATACCCTGAAAATTTACCTGAATTGTCGTTATATGAACTATCTTCGGTTTGTGTTTGTTTTTAAAAAAATACTTGTAAAATCTAGAATTTTCAAGATAGAGTTGCATTGGTATTACCATAACCTCTAGATGGTTGGCAATCACTGCAAACACTAAAGCTAGCAATGATTGCCCTCCCTTAGGCGCTTGGTTGTTTCTTTAAGTGGCTCGACTTTATGAACGTCCCTTGTCACTATATTCCTCCGCCCTCCTTCGTTTGGCAGCCATGCGCATCTTAAAGGCACTCTTTTTTGTTCCCCAAATGGGTGCAACTCGATGCTTAGTTTTGCTCTCGAGAGGCTAAAGTTGAAGAGGGGAACTTGGATAGATTGGGGCATGAGGGGAACAAGCAGCGGGGGATAATCATAAACCCCCGAAAATCGAGCCTTCTTTTCCAGCCTTCATCGTCAATCAGGGTTTAACAATGCCCCCTTGCGCCACAGTTAGAATCTTTGGGTATCGAATTTACCCCCTTCATCCATTTTTATCCCCCCACCCTCCCATTTTTTTCGACGAATGCGGGCTCTAAAGTTTCCATGAGTTACATGTACGTGTTACCACCATCGTCTCAATTTAAGAAATGTGTTTGGGGCAAAAGTAGGGCTGAATGTGTCGTCTTTAAAAATGATCTTCGCAGGCCAATGAATAGTAACGAGTTATGGGGTAGTTTTCAATCGCAAATGGAATATATTCTGAGATTTGCAACCTTAATTCATTGGAGAAAAAACGAAATGTGGGATGTGGGAGTTATGCTAACAACCCATAAATATAAATTTAAAACATCTATTGCCATTTTGAAATCAGCTTCAGTCCGATTTGTCCATCATATCTTGGTTTCCTCTCCAAAGATGGCGCTGAGCTCAATGTCCATATGCCACCTGCAGGGCGCTTGTGGTTACCGCTAGATGTCTCCCCCATTTTTTTAATCTACAGTTAGCTGCCCTTTCCTATTCCCCTATTTTCTCGATTAGCTACCTTCGTTTCTGCTTTTTTTCCTCATCCTTTTTAAGATCCACTAACCCTCTTTACCCTCCCCAATACCCCCCCTATCTCTCCCTCTCAGATCCGACAGCCCAGTCAGCCCCTATGGCGCTCTTCATCCTTTTCTATTCTTCCAAATTAGTTTTTACTGAAGTACGTTAAGGGGCATGACTTCAGGCTTTGGCGATTTGCGCCATCTCATGCATGATGCATACTTCCTGGCCTATTTTCTATCGCGATCTGCATCTTCTTCTGCGTAACCCCCTCTTCTCTCTCTCACCAGCCCTTATCCATCCTCAACACCCTCTTCTTCTTTTTTCTGGTACTGAAAATCTTGGTCCTTTTGAGATAAACGCACCTTTTTTTTTCCACCTAACAACCCGCTAGCAGTTTTGTGCAAGGGAATTGGGAGGGGGAAAATGGCGATTTTATAAGAATATTCCCTCTTATGGATCATGCAACAATGCTCATTCATTGTGATTGGTTGACATTGAGGACTAGTCCACGCTACACTACTCTCTCCTCGCGAATTGGGAATGCACTTGCTAGCCGAAAATATGCCATCAAGCTTCTTGCAGCGCCATTTGTGTACGTTTTCACAAGTGACGCCCTGTGTTACCTTTCTGTGATTTGTTTCTAAAATATGTTCTCAATGAACCAATTTGAGACAGTGTCTCTATGTAGACCATTGCAGTTTTATGTGACATATAAACTGTATTTATCATGTGGCCCATATATATATATATATATATTCTCCACCTGGGAAGCCCAATTCGGATTAAAACGTACTTTCTCTGGAAAAAATTGCCATATTCTATTTTTCACTAGTTAAAATAGTTACATTTCGTCATATACTATATATTAATTAAATATTGAAAACTAAAAAATGTATATTGTTATACTTTAACGTTGTTATGGTATTTTTTAACTATGAACAAGTTTATGTCATGAACCAAGCCTTCATCATTTTTTTGTATTTGTGGTCCTGGACAGCTCCACTAATGCTTCTCGTACGAGTGTGGAGCAAATGTTCATTTCCCATTTGTTATCACTCAACGTGGAAAAAACTATATACACGAATAATCAAAAAGAAATATTGTGCATTGTTGTTGGTTGGAATAAACGAAAAAAGTGGGGGATAAGTGGGAATGTGCCATTTTCAGCTTGCGAGAAAGGAAGCAAAAGCAAGGGGATTTTTGGGGAGAGAAGGTGGGATTAAATAATGGAAAAAAGGGTGAGGAGGGATATGAATTGATGGAAAAATAAAGGGTCAAACAGGGCAAAATACGAGCGAAATGGGACAGGGTTTCTTTCATTACTAATGCGAAATGCGGCAGAAAAATTTTGATGAATCGTTAAACGCGTTATCACCCCATATTCGCAGCATTTTTTCCCCTCCTCCCGTCGCCATTTTCCCTAATTTCGCTTTTTGACCCCTCTGTTTCTGTAGATGACCATGATTAATGAAAGGTATAATTGACGAGGCTAGTCGTAAGGACCATTCAAAAGCACACCTATTAAAGGCGGAGAAAGGAGTGCTAAGCAAAAGCCCACCTGGACATTGATTAATTTTCACGTTTTTCATGACATAGTTGCATTATCCGAGGGGTTTTTAGAGGGGTTTGGAGTGGGGGCTGCGTTATATTCCATGAAGGAACAGCTTTTAAATTAAATTGCTTCTGGATTCTGCTTTTTATGTTAGCGTTAAAACACAGCGCACCAATCTTTGTGAACCCGACTTTCTTTCTTGTGAGCCAGAGTTTTTGCATTTAGTAAAGAACAGAAAAAATCGTATGTGCCTATCTCTAATAGTTTGGAGTTTCTTCATTTAACGTTAATCCAAATGTATGTTTACACATAAATTTTGAGTTTTGTCGCACTCGTTGAAGTAGTCAACATTTTCCAAACATCCCTCGTTTACATACAGCGGCTACCCTTTCGCATCACGTGAGTACCCACCAATTATTGAAGTAGTCAACATTTCCCTTCCTTTACATACAGTGGCAACTCTTTGACATTCCGTAGGTATACCCACCATTTGTTGAGTTAGTCGGCATTTATCAAAAATGCTGTGCTTCCACCCATTAACCTATACAAGTACAAGTAAGTTCTTTTCATGTGCTTAGATGTAGAAACTTTGTGACTACCCTGTAGATTGTTCCCCTTCCATGATTGAAATCCACCTTCGTGCCAAGCTCCTTTCATCCCTTCTCTTTGCACGTATGAATTATGAATATTTCGTCATTGTTCTCGCCTCTGAGAATTAATTTTCCGCCATCACGAAAGCGTCATTTCTACCTTTTTTCTGTTTATGCCTTGGGAGGGTTGGGTGGTAAGGAGGAAGGGAAGGTGGGTGGGGGGGGGGTAGGGGGAAATGGGTATTGAGCCTGACCCGTGATGGTGACACCCTCCCTCTTCCTCCACCATTAATGCTTATGTTGAGGGTGGGTAACATGTCTTTTGTTTTTACAGCGCGTGCGCAACGAGGGAATAAGGGATAAATTCGTTTTTGTGACACTACGACCGCGGGGTTACAGTCGTAATAGAGGTCCTGATGGCAATAAAAGTTACTGTATTTATACAGGGTGCATCACGAGCCGTTTTAGACCTCATTACTATTGTAATGGTTTGGTGTAGTGGAGGAGAAATGATTTCTGATACACCCTGTAGTTTGCTATGCATTTACCATCTGGTGCATTAAAGGCGTAACATGAAATCTTAATTGGCATATTTGCGTATATTATGCTAACCAACGACCAATTTTTCAGTAAAATTATAATGAAAATGCGTTAAATTTCATATCCTAACTTGGCTGTACTGCAAATCAGAGAGTGTGTTATACCATTGAGGCTTGGTTTTTGTTCAGATTCATAAAACCGAATCTTGGATCGCCTTTGGGAATCCCTCGAGTGTTCACTCAAACCTCGATCTTTCCTCAGGAGGACTAAATTTGCAAGAATCAGCAGTTACTTCTAGAAACGATGGACACTTGCCAGAAAGCTTCTTGGAATCCATGAGATTGGCCGCTAAATCCCGGAATTTTTGCTATAAATTGGCATAATCGAGTTTTTACTTTTTCTGAAAATCACTGAATTACTATATCGTTGAATGAAACCAAAAAAATTTATCGCGCCTAAGAGGTGCGTAGTTTTCGGAAACATATCCAAAACCACTTCAGATGGAACGGTGCTGTAAGTGATGCTTTTTCTTGGATTTTCGAATTCGTTAAATGAGATAATACATGGTATCCAAAACTTCTTTCAATAGGAATATCGTTTCCAGATTCATTAAGTTTCTAAATAAAGTAGATTTTTGGTATGAAGCAATTTCATCATGATACCCGATACCTGTTTAAGGTGTACTCATTGTAAACTATACGTTATTCGGAGAAAATTTCAACATGTATCTTTAAGATTAAATGTGCATTTTCTCCAGACTTGAACTTTATGAAAAGCATCATCCACAATTTGATTTGCTGAACGACTGTTGTTTCGTATCATTCAATTTCGTCATTGGGTCTGAATCGGCGTTTTCAATCTTCTGGCTGGTAAAGCGCCAAAAGAAAGCCTCGGATTTTCAGCCATCTTTAGACCCCTATACTTTCGTCATCAATCACCTTCCCAAGGCTCCCCTGGCGCACGTACATCAGTTGGCTGTGTCGCTTCTCTTGCAAGAGCGCCGTTGTTTCTTCTTCCTGGGAATCGCTAACGAGGGAGCCCTGGTGGCACCCCCATGAACATCGTCATGGCGAAGTATATTTTGTTTCGCTCGGTATATCCAGCCGTGTAATTCGTGAATTATTGAATGGCATTTCCTCTATAGATACCTATTCCAAGTGCCGTTGCGTTTTATTGGACGTAATTCCTGTGTGTTTTCTAAAGCACACCCTACAGGGTGCATGCCCTTTGTGGAACTTTTACATGTTTCTCATTTTGAAAAGTTGTAAAAGTTCGTATCCTAGCTAACATATCAGAATCTTCGAAAAATATTTTTTACATTTTGGTTTATGATTTTATGATTATGCAAATCAGTAACAGAGGAGAATTCCATGCTCTTATTACAAATACATATGCAACAGTGGTATGAGCATCCGAATTTGGCAAAGTTCACATGAAATTTTTTGGATTGCTCCTTTTTTTTCAAAAATTACACTACAACGTACTTTGTAAACCACAATTGACAGTGAACATCATTGTGCATAATAAAACTAGTAGTAAAACCCATCTACCAATCTAAAATGATGTTCACGTGAACTCATTATCCAACTAAAACTCGATGTTTGGCCAACATTGGATTTTAGTTGGCAGTGTTGGAGAAACATTGGCAAATGATATTTTCCAATTGGTTTTGTTGACAGTATTTGAGAACTTGCATATACAAGTACCGTTTGTAAACATTTGAACTCATTAATATATAAATAAATTAAAGCGTGGCGTTTAGTTGCAAAAATTGTATTATACAATAATATTAAGTTAAATTCCGTTGGTACAATATAATTTCACCACATTCCCAATGTATTAGTCCAACATGTATTCGAACGACATAACCTAACCAATTGGAATCGACATGTCAACGATGGCCAAACGACTTTAGGTTAGGTTACTTGGGTCAAGCTCCCTGTAAAGTTTTAACAACAATTCAGAGCATTAAATCCAATGTAAAATTTACAGAATGAAATGATAGCTATTCTTTATGGATGTTCCATGGGTCACAAATGTCACCAGACACTTTTATACTAGTTTAATACGCCGCATCAATTTTTAACCTTTTTTTTCTAAGAAAAGTCGTCGCCCGGCACCACTTGACGGCTCGGAAAAAAAAGCACTTTTACTTGGCGTTGTTTTTGTTTGCTTCGTTCGTTTTATTTATCTGCCCATGGAATCTAATTCTTTTATCGCTTTATACTTTTAAGATGAAATTGGGGCTTAGTATTGTCATCCCTCTCCTCCTCCTCCTCCTCCTCCACCTCCCTCCGTAACTCTGGTTTTCGCTGAGGAGCCACTTGGGAGCGCTCGTTTCGTTGTTTTTCATCCCCCTCTTTTTTTTCCATCCCCTCCACCCCTTCTACTTTTTTTCCGCCTTTCTTGCCTTTGTGTCCACAGCGAGAGAAAGGGAGAGTTATTTAGTTGTTAGCGCGTTGGGAGTTTTGTGTGTCTCTGGTGACCCTGGCGTCTGCCTTTAGTATTATCCAATAGGAGCTGTTGTTACACACCACTGGGCACTTGGCTTATTTCGTGTTTGTTCGCCTCCTTCCTTCGGTTTCTGGCCCAGTTTCAGCCTCGCGTTTCGTCGCCCTTGGCATATGGAGCGAACAGGGCCTGGATCCGGAAGAATCCATTGGATTTGGACGGGGAGGACATGCACTTCGCAATTTACCCGTAAACACTCCTGTTTTTTCTCTCTATACGCTGTGCAGGGTGCTCCAAAAGTTGATGTACCTTTCTACATTTAGGTGGTCATTGGGTCCAATGGCTGAAATTCCAACATTAGATGCTGATGTGTGTCCGTGTGAATCTTTTTCACCACTTCTTTTCAGTTTATCACCTTCTTCTACCGAAGTTCTAAACATCTTTAAACGATATTACTTACAAACTGCTGAAGGCATGGACAGATGTTGTCTTGTATTCTAACTGTATTACTATTATAATAAATGGATAACTTTTAAAATTGTTTGAACGGTTAAATGTTGTTAACATACTTGTTTTGGAGATTTCACTTAGAAACATTTTTACCTAGTTTTGCTATTGTATGCATTCAGTTTAGATTCTGGAGCAAATCAGGTATGGTGTCATAGATTTTAGACGTACCCAATTGTTCATTGTTGCTTGTTTGAAAACAAAATTTCCGTACTTTAGTTATACTGCTTGAAAATAAGAACCACAATGATATCTTATGTTTAAGTATTTAATTCGTTTCCATGAATGTTTACTAGAGTAATGACCCGATATTGTTTAAGCGCAATGAACTCGATAAGTAATGTTTACTAAGTTATATAAATAATACAATATTCTCAATTGTGTACTTTCTAAATGAAGTCTCACTATTGTTCTCTTGTGCAGAGTCCAATACTGTAAACCACAATCTTACTTCGGAATTATTAAAATGGAGGTGTTTTTAGCTAAGCTTTCTTCTGTCTTTAACCTTTAGACAGATGCTAAGTACACATTGTTGTTTGAATTTGTTGCAAATTAGCAAGCCAATTATCGGACGAGTAAACACCTGACAGTTCTTTTTCAGCATGTGTTAGTCCATTGTCAAACGTGCTCGTGTAAACAATAGACTTAGCAGTCATTATTTATAAAATTTCGGTTTGAGAAACTGCTACTTTATTTCATAAAGTACTTATTTAGAAGGCTTAAAGGATGTAGGGATCGCTCGCCTCCATTTTTGACAACAGTTTTAATCCCATCGTCCTTTCGTTTGTTTTGACCTCGTTGTCTGTCACCCAAACGTTGTATTTCGCTTTTTAATTGGTCACTTATGCCGAGGGAAACCGGGCCCATTAAAATTTCATTACTGCGCAACGTTTGGTGATTGTTTGAGAAGGCATTTCGCGAAATTGCACAGCGTTTTATATCGTGCGAATTACCTTTTTAGGAAATAAAAAAGTCTTTTTTTTACGAAAGAATTAAATATTTTATACGCTTTGTTCCGTCGCTATTATCAACTGGAAATAACGAAATGGGTTAGCGTATAATTATTCGCGTAAAACAACCCATTAAATAAATGTTAACTCCGTGTTACGTTCAATTCAATATTTGTGGCACAATAATGTCGTCATTCCGTTCTGAAATATTGTTCAAAAAGCGTATTAATAGGTAGGCCACTGCGACAAATTTCTTCGCTATCGCCAATCGAACATGACTTTAATGGTCGATTACTCTATTGACTGTTTATGGTGCAAACCACAGTTAGGAAGGTTAAGCAATCAGGAAGCTGGTTACATTTTACTTGAAGGAAGGAAATGTGCTCGAAACTCTGTTGACTCGATACATTCATCGCTATGATTAGATATCCACAATTGCCAAGTATAATTATCGATTATTTTTAGGCCTGCTGCATGTTTGCAGTGGACCTACGTTTACGAGGAGGTTCACCATTTGCCATTTTCTCGCTTCTAGGTTAGACAGTGGATAAATTATGAATCAAAACAAAACGCTTTTTTAATAGAAACATCTGTTTCAAATTAAAGCCGACCCATCTTTTTAATCTATCGATGACAGAAACGCTTTATAGAGAACATCGTTGTATAAATCCTAATAAAAATAGCTAAATGCACATTCCTCGTTCCCTTTTAAAACCTTATATTGATTTATGAATTAAATTGATGGCCTAAAAACATGGTTGATGATACATGGAGTATATCACCAAGTTGCTTGATCATCCGTCTAATTTTCTTCACTCTCACGCAAATATAAACAACGATTCTCTAATTATAAATTCGGTTAATTCAGTTTGTTTTGGTTAACGCCACTGCATTTTGATGTTAGGCAAACACTCCTTGAACAGGAGCAATGCTAGATTTCAGTATTATAGGGGTTGTTTCTGAGTATGAAACCAACCCTTTATAGAACTGCAATCCAGCATTACTCGTATGCTAGCAGTGTTTGCCTACCGTCAATGCGAAAATATATATTTTTCTCTTATAATCTAACTAACACAAATGAATGACTAATTAAATCTTATATCGATATAATCATAATTAATTACATAAGATAAATATTTCATTTAATTTAATGATAAAGTTCATAACACCAGAACTTGCAAAGTTAATGTGCAAGCTTCACCTTAAATAATTCTCTACTTCCTTCTCAAATAAGTAAGCACGTAGTCTATTGGGAAATTAGATTTAGTATTCCAGTCTTGAGTTGATTGTGACACGTTAGCGGTCCACGTGTTGCCCTTTGCCCCCACTCACTCCTAGTCACCTGACCGAGCATTAAGCATTTGCCTTCGTTTTGCATCCTTGCATTTCCCTTTCGCTCATCGTTTAATGTATCGATCGCGTCAGTAGATACCCAAGTGGCATCCCACATTGTACTTATTTACCTTGATTGATTGTCTGATTATCTTGTTCTGTCACCTTCAATTGCGACGATCATTCAGCGCCCCCTTTTCACTCACTCTTTCTGCACAAACTTTCCATCTCACACAACCATCTCAGCAAAAAAAAATGGTTGGAAACAACGTTTTCATGTAATGATTGTGATTGTGATTGCCATGTATTGATGACTCGTCACACAATAGGACCTAAGCAGAATTAGCACATTCAAAATTTAACTACGTTGAATAAGTTAAAATATTCTTAATTCTGCTGAAACTGTGTATAGAAAGTTTAAGCACAAAGCTATGTTTCCATATAGTTTGTAGTGTTTGAATGCATTATAGTTTATTAGATGGCGCTACTTTGTCATTTTCCCTGTGGGAGTCAATTTAAGTTTTCAGTTTCTGATCTTGTTGTTTTATTCGGAAATTCAAACTTCGTCGGAAACGCTGTTTCGAATTTAAAGAAAAAAAATTGCTTTTGTTGGTATCATCAAATCAATATGAGATAGTGTATTATCCTGGAGTTTGGCACTGTGCACGAATATACTGTACATATCATTATACGATGGATTTGTAGTTCCCATGCGATGGAAGATATCAGTGTCACAAATTTTATGCAAGCGTAACATAGATTGTTTTTTTAATGTTCAGAGCAAGTCATATTCAATGTAATATGCATGAAAGTTAGACTGAGTGGGTCAAATGTTATGTCGGATTTTTAGTTATTTACTACTAGTCGTCGAAATTGTGTTCTGCGTTTTACGATGGAAACTTCGTATGGGGAAATTTCGGTGAATTGTTTACATGGCAAGTTGTTGAACAAGTTCAAACTGTGTTGCTATAACCTTGTTTGTTAGAATATACAATAAGTTATCCTTCATTTGAAATGGGATTTAGACGACAGTGTTAAAGGCTGACTTTTAGTGAAGTTTCTTGATGTCGAAGGTCCGCTAGGCTATCGTTGCTGTTTCTGTCACCTTTATCAGGTTTTGTTGTTTTGCGGTCCATCTCATTGTGCCTTTATATCCGCTGTAAAAATGCCAAGTTGCCTGTACGTGAATGGGGAGCTTTGATTAATCAATATCTAAGCTCATAAACGGAATGTCATTGCTACTAATCTGACGAGGGACATGCTTTAGAAGCTATCGGTTGTGTTTATAGGCGATACTCTGCGCGTGGAATACATATTGTCACATATGTCCAATATAGACTGAGTGCAAGATTGTGAACGTTGGCATTGCTATCAGGTTTTTTTTTTAGATTTTTAACATGGTTTTCAGGCCCTTGCCTACAATGTTAAATACAGTAGAAGCCCTCAAAAAGCCCCCTTCAAACTAATATCGCCTCTAAACTAATATAGACTGCTGGTCCTAACTCGGGCCCTATAGTCAATGTAATCTCCTTCTGATCTAATAATCCCTATAAACTAATACCAAGCACCCGGTCCCAACGATATTAGTTTATAGGGGTTTTACTGTATCTCGACAGGACCAGGGTGAAAATTTGTATATGGTCCTTATTTGGAAATGCATGGGCATGCCAGTAATTAGATAATATGTGCAGATAAGCCCATATATGTTTTCAGTAATACAGAATCTAGAACTATTAGACATGGGACATAGTATGGCACATATGACCCTATTTATTGTGCCACCTGGGGCTACTCATACTTTAATTCAGTGATATAAATACTTTAAAATACATGTATAATACGTTTGTCAAAATAGGAGCTTATCTGCCCAAACGTACCCAAACTCATTGTTCGAGGTTATCTCTGTTGTGATGTCCAGATGGCCATACCCAATGCAAGAGATTGGCCCTTATGTGATCACGTGATACCGTCTAGCCTCCACGTTACTTTCTTGACTTAATAGGTTGACCCAATCCCTGGTGCATATCCTCACTAGTACATTCAGCCGATTTCAATTCCAGCTTTTATAGTGTAGTTTAGGAGGCCATATTATTTTGCATTTACTGCCCTTTCCAATCGACCCTCTTTGGCCTTGTTTCCACCCATACCCACCTCTCCTTCCTTTTCCCTTTTTCCGTCTTTTATTTCTATCGCCTTCCTTGCTTGAGCCTATAACTCTAAATTTCTATTCCAAATGGTAATTGCCCCTCATCACCCTTCCCCCCGGTACCATCCCATCCACTGACGTCATCGCCATCAACTTTAGCCCCCAATTCAGCAGCTTGATCAGAATACCAAATGGCTTCTCGTTAAAAGGGGGGACGATCCTTCATCCTCCCCCCCCCTCCCTTTTCATCCACTCACAACTTTGCCAATTTGAAAATGTGAACGAGCGCAAATATGAGACTGGTGACAGGATTGTTGCAAGGTGGCGCTACTGGTTGACCAGCTATTCAGTGGAATTCAGATGGAAAAACATGAGCCTTGGACATATTTGACTTATTCTACATGCAGTTTGTCTGTACCGGAAATTGATAGCACAAAATATTTCTAAACAAGCGCATTTGTTACCAGAAATATAAAATTGTACCATGGTTTTTCCACCCGGGAAAAAACTCTTTTAGTATTTGGTAAAACTCCATTAGTTCGCATTCTTAAGAAATGGTAAAGACGTCGTTTATGGTGGCCCCACAACGTGTCTCTTCAAAAGCCTTAAATGATCAATTCATTGGCTAAACAGCACCAAGTATAAGAATAAATCGAGATAAAAATTGCCCAACTGCGCATAAATCTCACATGCGCAATTGATTCGCAAAAAAAAATATAAAAAAAAAACTCAATGGAAAATAACGCGAAGAGGCAAACCATAAAAATAATCCGAAATCCCATACGAGTTTAAGATGTGGGTGAATTGCATCAATTGTCAAACAAAAAAACAAAAAAATTGTTAGCCTTTTGGGACTAACCAATAAAAATGCAATGGAAAAAAAAAACACAAAAATACGAGGCAAGAGGAAAATGAAAAATGGTGTTTGAATTGAAAGCATATATGGGATATAATTCAGGATCATCCCCTATATAATAAAGTCGATACGCATACACGTTGTTGTTGCTTTGCAATAGCGTATAGACACGTGTATTAAAAGGGGGATGAAGGCCAATAATTCTCAAAATCAAAACCCTCTGCTCACCGCAAATTGTATCAGGATTAAAATAACATCGTGTTTCATAATCGCATAATGGAAAATCAATCGCAGGCGCAATTATGTCAAAGTCAGTTTAAAACGGCGCTTAAATTGCGTTGAAGGGAAACGGGAAATCCTAATATGGGCTGGGATATTTCAAGGAGAAATGATATTGTGCTGTTATTGAATAATGAAAAATAATATATAATAATAAAACATTGAATTCGATATGGGTAATAAACTTTTAACTACCGGTATTGAACCTTTCCTCGATTAGTAACTTATCGTTCTGAATGCATAGACAGTTAGGCGACTCTTTATCAGTCAGTACAAGTTGGATTTGACACCTGGTTTTGCTGGAATATCAGGATCAGGATCAGCATCAGGAGGTTGCTATGTCATTGAAATGCTATGCTACAATATGGCAATGGTTTTTTATGGAATTTTTAACCTGTTCAGTTACAAATGTTACGGTACTTATTGATATGCAGTGGTGGACTGGGTCTAAATATTGGTTGCCAGGATAAGACTGCGTAATTAAGGCTATCATTTAATTTTTATAAGAAATTATTGAAATTTTCAAAAAATCCAAAAGTGGAAAAACGTTACCAATAATTTTTACAGGAGGTAAACGTGTATTTAGAGCTATTATTAAGATACTAAAAGACTAGGCCCTGGCCAGTACGTCACTGCCTTTTGATACAATTTAGCAATAACGATTGTAGGTAACTGGCTAATGAAGAATAGGTACGTTTATGCAGGTAGCTTTGTTGTAGTTGTAATGTCATGTACTATATAGGAATGAAAGTACCCAAAAGGTACATTAATTACAGTAGGTGACTGGACAGCCTTGGAATGTTATAGTTTACATTCTAGTCACCACTTTGATGGCAGCCATATTATTGGTTAGAATGCCATAGGAAAGCCATACTATGCCAATGACATTATAGTTGCCTAAAAGTCGTTTAGCCACTAACGTGAAGGCACCATGTTATACGGATGCAAGAGTTCGCATTTGCCATTTTCTGCAAACCTGAACTAATTTTCATGCAATATTTGTTGAGAAGCTTTTGTAGAAGTCGTCCTCCGAGGCGTGATTTTAAACTTCTTACGCACTTGGTTAGTTTCTTTGTTTTCCCGCTGCTTTTTCTGCGTTTCGTCCCGATAACTAAATGTAGCGTGCATAATTTAAAAGCGCGCATCAGGAATAGTTTTATGTAGAAATAAACGGAGTTTTAAGTAGGTGCAGATAACGATGAATAATTAGCGCTCGCACGGCCATTTTCCCCTTCTTGCAGCCTTTCGGCCCCATGGGGGCGCTCTTGCAGTTCGGGCCTGCTACTCGAGGAAACAAAAGTGCTTAAAAATATAAGAGGCAATCTTAGTTACTTCTGCTAGTTTATTTAGCACACTGTCGGTAAATATGCCCATCTATTTCCTATTGATCGGCAACCAACAAAACGAAGCCAACTAACAGAGCGGATGGATTGAAGATGGGACCTTTCTTAGAATTTTGTTTTAATATTGCGATTGTTTTAAGATCAGTATGAACTCCCTAGTTGGCGTATACCAACAATGTAAAATTGTAGTTCTTTATATGTTGGTGTTGTTTTTTTAAAAATGTAACCATCCTCATATAATGAATTCCACATGCATTGTATTGACATTCATTGTACATTTGTAGATTTGTATTAAGAATGTTCCATGCATTAAGCATAGTACACTTGCAAAACATAAACTAGAAGTAAAAAACCCAAAATGTATTTATATAAATAATTTCTTGCAATTTTCCAGAAAGTTAAGTACTTTGGTTGGGCGATCTTTTATCTTAAGAGAATTGTGAAATTCTTGTTAATGATTTCAATTTCGTAAATTTATCATTTAAACGTTTCATCAGAAGTTCAAAGAACTTTTTAGTTGTCATTTGATTTTATTACAACAGTAATGATTCAAGAACTGCATTTCGGATCTTTTGAATTAATTTCATATTTATTTTAACAAGGAAACTTTTAAAGAATTTAAGATAAATTTATTGGACTGCTTTGTGTAGAAAAAGTGAACATTGAAGAGATGACTGCGATAAACTAAAGTTTTTTTGTACTCCTTTTGCAATATTTGTACTTGACGATTTATTTTTTCGTATAAAATAGACGTTTTTACAGTACAATAAACAATGTAAATTTCTTCGGAATAAATTTAATGTAGGGATCCCTACACTTTTGTTTTTAGCAAATAACAAGTAAATTGTATTTCAACATGATGCGTATGTAAATTTTTCAACGAGTAATTAATAAAGCGACATTGTTCGTCAATAAATTTCAGACAATTCAAAAAGTTTTCCAATGTGGATATCTGAAAACTTTAACACGAAGACCAAGTAATTAAAATGATTTGTGAGACTATATGTATAGTGCATTACAGTCTGTCCTAAAGGGATGTATGCATTTTACTATGTATTCCTGCTGGCTTGGTCCAAATATGCATTGGACCCATTATCCGCAATATGATAGTTTGATATAAATTCGATGACCGAAGCCAACGGGCATCGTTGTCTCGCTAGAGGCATGCGCTGACTCCGCATTTCCGTGCGTCTAGAGGCGTGTTCGTCAAGTTGCTTATTTCCCGTTTTAGCCCATTGCCTGCCCTATCGTCGGTGTTTATTTTTGCTAAAGTTCTGCGATCGTCGACGATAAAGAGTTTTCTAGTCGGTTTAATTCGCCCTCCCCGTTGGGCCGTGAATTCGGTCGGATGCGTTCGCGCCTGTCGTGCGTCCTCCTATTTATGGGACCCCCGACACCTCCTATCCGATGCAAATCAATTAATTTGCTTAATAATCATGAATAATTTGTCAACGCAACGCTAAATACGAAGCGAAAGGGGGGGATAATGGAGGGGGTGAAGGGGTAAATGGCGTCCCACGTGCATCCGTGTTAGCGCGTAAAATGTTCGCAGAGAAACTTAGATCCTCGTCGCGCACTTAACGTACATTAGCGCGGTTCTGGGTAATTTGTCTGGATGAGAAACGTAATTGCGAGGAACCCGTTAGCTAGCGGCCCGTTAATTGCCAGGCTCAGTTCCCACGCAATGGAATATATGCTTGCTTGCATCGTTCGGCTCTAATGAGGGCGATCTCAAGTACTCCGACGAGTCCTCCACTTTCAAACTTGCTAGAGGATGACGATCCACCAGGAATCTCGAGAATTTTTACACATCACACTGTAGATGGAAGTAGTAAAATATTTTCATCTCGTAAGATGGGCATACGCCAAATAACTGCTTATAGAGTTCATGGAGATTCCAAAATCAGCATTTTAAGTTTGTCCCTTTAGAGCAGCGGTCGGGGAACCGGGGTAAATTTTTTTGGGTAATGGGGAAATTTTTCTAATATTTAAATTGCTATTTCATAAACGTGTTAGTATGTTTACAAACTTGTCAACAAAATTAATT